>SJYT01032943.1:314025-349229 GCA_006410635.1 Cephalophus harveyi
TGATGCTTTGAAAGTGCTGCACTCAATATGCCAGCAAATTTGGAAAACTCAGCAGTGGCCACAGGACTGGAAAAGGTCAGTTTTCATTCCAATCCCAAAGAAAGGCAATGCCAAAGAATGCTCAAACTACCGCACAGCTGCACTTATCTCACATGCTAGTAAAGTAATGCTCCAAATTCTCCAAGCCAGGCTTCAGCAATACGTGAACCGTGAATTTCCTGATGTTCAAGCTGATTTTTAAAAAGGCAGAGGAACCAGAGATCAAATTGCCAACGTCCGTTGGATCATCAAAAAAGCAAGAGATTTCCAGAGAAATATCTACCTCTTCTTTCTTTACTACACCAAAGCATTTGACTATGTGGATCACAGGAAATAGATTATGACACATTAGCCTCAAAAGCTTCTGTATACCCTTCTTTGATCCTATCTCCCCTGCTGTACCCCAACCTCTCTTCAGGAAAGCAATACCCTATTTTGTATTTACCATTTTCTTGCTTTTCTTTATACTTTACTATATATATCTATGTACTTGGAAGCAACAAATAATTTAATATTGTTGTTGTTGTTCAGTTGCTCAGTCCTATACAACTCTTGGAGACCCCATAGGCTGCAGCACACCAGGCTTCCCTGTCCTACACCATCTCACGGAGCTTGCTCAATCTCATGTCCATTTCATTGGTGATGCCATCCAACCATCTCATTCTCTGTCATCCCCTTCTCCTCCTGCCTTCAATCTTTTCCAGCATCAGGGTCTTTTCCAGTGAGTCAGTTCTTCACATCAGGTGGCCAAAGTATTGGAGCTTCAGCTTCAGCATCAGTCCTTCCAGTGAATACCCAGGACTGATTTCCTTTAGATTAACTGGTTTGATCTCCTTTCTGTCCAAGGGACTCTCAAGAGTCTTCTCCAACACCCCACTGAAAAGGCATCAATTCTTTGATATTTAGCCTTCAGTATGATACAACTCTCACATCCATACGTGACTCCTGGAAAATCCATAGCTGTGACTATATGGACATTTGTTGGCAAAGTAATGTCTCTGCTTTTAAAAATATTATCTAAATTCCATATATATGCATTAGTATACTGTATTGGTGTTTTTGTTTCTGGCTTACTTCACTCTGTATAATAGGCTCCAGTTTCATCCACCTCATTAGAATGGATTCAAATGTATTCTTTTTAATGACTGAGTAATATTCCATTGTGTATATGTACCACAGCTTTCTTATCCATTCATCTGCTGATGGACATCTAGGTTGCTTCCATGTCCTGGCTATTATAAATAGTGCTGCCATGAACACTGGGGTACACGTGTCTCTTTCAATTCTTGTTTCCTCAGTGTGTATGCCCAGCAGTGGGATTGCTGGGTCATATGGCAGTTCTATTTCCAGTTTTTTAAGGAATCTCCACACTGGTCTCCATAGTGGCTGTACTAGTTTGCATTCCCACCAACAGTGTAAGAGGGTTCTCTTTTCTCCACACCCTTTTCAGCATTTATTGCTTGTAGACTTCTGGATCTCAGCCATTCTGACTGGCATGAGATGGTACCTCATTGTGGTTTTGATTTGCATTTCTCTGATAATGAATGATGTTGAGCATCTTTTCATGTGTTTGTTAGCCATCTGTATGTCTTCTTTGGAGACATGTCTGTTTAGTTCTTTGGCCCACTTTTTGATTGGATTTTTTATTTATTCTGGGATTAAGCAGCAGGAGTTGCTTGTTTATTTTTGAGATTAAATCTTTGTCCATTGCTTTGTTTGCTATTATTTTCTCCCAGTCCAGGTTTGATGCATGATACAAGGGTGCTCGGGGCTGGTGCACTGGGATGACCCAGAGGGATGGGATTGGGAGGTAGGTGGGAGGGGGGTTCAGGATGGGGAACACATGTACTCTCATGGCAGATTCAAGTCAATGTATGGCAAAACCAATACAAGATTGTAAAGTAAAATAAATTAATTAATTTAAAAAATAAAAATAAGAAAATCAGTTTATATAAATGAGTTTTGGGATACTCCAATGCTAGGAGGTCTGTTAGATTTGAAATAAGATGTACATGAACTACATAACTCTGTATTAATCTTTAATCCACAATAAATCAAGGAAGAAACAATATTGTCACTGCATAAAAATAAATAAATAAATAAATAAAATATTGTCTAGGTTTGTCATAGCTTTGCTTCCAAGGAGCAAGTGTCTTTTAATTTCATGGCTACAGTCACCATCTGCAGTGATTTTAGAGTCTAAGAAAATAAAGCCTCTCACTGTTTCCATTGTCTCCCCATCTATTTGCCATGAAGTGATGGAACCGGATGCCATGATTCTAGTTTTTTGAATGCTGAATTTAAAGCCAGCTTTTTCACTCTCCTCTTTCACTTTCATCAGGAGGCTCTTTAGTTCCTCTTCACTTTCTGCCATAAGTATGGTGTCATCTGCATATCTGAGGTTACTGATATTTCTCCCAGCAATCTTGATTCTAGATTGTGCTTCATCCAGGCCAGCATTTCACATGGTATACTCTGCACATAAGTTAAATAAGCAGGGTGACGTACTCCCTTCCCAATTTTGATCCAGTCCATTGTTCCATGTCCAGTTCTAACTGTTGCTTCTGGACCTGCATACAGGTTTCTCTGGAGTCAGGTAAGGTGGTCTGGTATTACCATCTCTTTAAGAATTTTCCACAGATTGTTGTGATCCACACAGTCAAAGGGTTTAGCATAGTCAATGAAGCAGAATTAGATGCTTTCCTGGAATTCTCTTGCTTTTTCGATGATCCAGTGGATGTTAGCAATTTGACCTCTGGTTCCTCTGCCTTTTCTAAATCCAGTTTGAACATCTGGAAGTTCTGGCTCAGAGAATTTTGAGCATTACTTTGCTAGTATGTGAAATGAGTGCACTTCTGTGGTAGTCTGAACACTCTTTGGCATTGCCTTTCTTTAGGATTGGAATGAAAACTGACCTTTTCCAGTCCTGTGACCACTGCTGAGTTTTCCAAATTTGCTGGCATATTGAGTGAAGCACTTTCACAGCACCATCTTTTAGGATTTGAAATAGCTCACCTGGAATTCCATCACCTCTACTAGCTTTGTTTGTAGTGATGCTTTCTAAGGCCCACTTGACTTCACACTCCAAGATGTCTGAGTCTAGGTGAGTGATCACACCATCTTGCTTATCTGGGTCATTGAGATCTTTTTTGTATAGTTCTTCTTTGTATTCTTGCCACATCTTCTTAATATTTAATACCATTTTCTTTTAAAATTTGCATAATGGAATCATTCCATAGGCATTCTTTTGCAATTTGCTTTTTAAACTCAACTTTCAATTCCTAATATTTAACCATTTTGATAAATGTAGCTATTACTGATCTATTTTCATTGTTATATTATTCTGAATAAGTATATACCTCATTTTAATATTCCATTCTCCTAATCCTAACAATGGATGATTGGATCCGTTGCATCCAGTTATTTTGCTATCATAACCGTGTGCATATCTCCCTGGTTAGTACTTATCAAAATACATTTTGGGAAGGAAATGTTTTATTTCCAATCATTGGTGGACTAACACTTTTGCAAAATACAATAAAAATGTACTACTGTAACCATGTATCTATGAGATGACCCAACCATGTCCATATAGATTTGTACACAAATGTGCACACCTTTATATCTAATAGACAAAAACTGAAATGTCCACCAACAGATGAATGAACAAAGAAATTGCAGTATATCCATAAAATGGAATATTACTCAGAAGTTAAAATGAATGAACTACTGATACATGCAACATGGTTGAATTGTAAAATAATTATGCTGAGCAAAATAGGTCAGACAAATCTTACCTACAGTGACAGAAAGCAGATGAATGGTTGCCCTGGAGAGGGGTGTGGGTGGCAGAGAGCTGGAGGAGCTTAAGGAAGCAGTGTGGAAAGGAAAAAGGAAGGATTATGATGGTACACAAAAACATTTTAAAGACTAATGGATATATTCATTATCTTGTCTGTGATGATTTCACAAATGTATCCATATGTCAAAATTCATCCAGTTGTACACATAAGTATGTGCAGTTTGTTGTATGTCAATTATACTTTAATAAAACTATATAAATAATAAATTACTAGAAAAATATTAGAAGAAAAGCACAGAATGTAAGCCCCAATGATTTTTTTAAAGACTTCCCTTAGAGTGGTTTTGGTTCACAGCAAAATTGAGAGGAAAGTACAGAGATTTCCCAAATACTCCCTGCCCCCCGACATGCATAGCCTCCCCAACCAGAGAGCTACTTTCATTACAACTGAAGAACCTACACTAACATGTCATCATCACCCGAAGTCTATAGTTTACATTAGGGTTCACTCTTGGTGGTGTATATTCTGTGGATTCAGACACACCCGTAATGACATGTATCTACCATTATAGTATCATACAGAGTAGTTTCACTGCCCTAAAAACTCTTTGCTCTATCTGTTCTGCTATACCCTCCAATTCCTGCCAACGACTGACTTATTCACAGTCCCAGAATTGCCTTTTTTGAGCATCATATACTTGGAATCATATGGTATGAAGTCTTCTCAGATTGGCTTCTTTCATTTAGTAATGTGCATTTAAGTTTCCTCCATGTCTTTTCTTGGCTTATCTCTCATTTACTTTTAGCACTGAATAAATTTCCATTGTCTGGATGTACCACAGTTTAGTTGTCCATTCACCTTACTGAAGGACATCCTTGGTTGTTTGCAAGTTTTGACAATTATGAACAAAGATGCTATAAACATATGTGAGCAGGTTTCTATGTGGATATAAGTATTGTCCTTTGGGGAAAGCCAAGGATTATTATTAGTAGATAGTATGGTAAAAGTATGTTAACTTTTGTAAAACACCACCAAACTGTCTTCCAAAATGGCTGCACCATATGGCTGCAATGAGTGAGTTCATGTTGTCCAACTATCCATTTTTTATTATTACTATTTTATTATTAGACGACCTGGATAATCACGATGGTGTGATCACTCATCTAGAGCCAGACATCCTGGAATGTGAAGTCAAGTGGGTCTTAGAAAGCATCACTATGAACAAAGCTAGTGGAGGTGATGGAATTCCAGATGAGCTATTTCAAATCCTGAAAGATGATGCTGTGAAAGTGCTGCACTCAATATCCCAGCAAATTTGGAAAACTCAGCAGTGGCCACAGGACAAGAAAAGGTCAGTTTTCATTCTAATCCCAAAGAAAGGCAATGCCAAAGAATGCTCAAACTACCACACAATTGCACTCATCTCACATGCTAGTAAAGTAATGCTCAAAATTCTCCAAGCCAGGCTTTAGCAATACGTGAACTGTGAACTTCCTGATGTTCAAGTTGGTTTCAGAAAAGGCAGAAGAACCAGAGATCAAATTGCCAACATCCGCTGGATCATGGAAAAAGCAAGAGAGTTCCAGAAAAACATCTATTTCTGCTTTATTGACTATGACAAAGCCTTTGACTGTGTGGATCACAATCATCTGTGGAAAATTCTGAGAGAGATGGGAATACCAGACTACCTGACCTGCCTCTTGAGAAATCTGTATGCAGGTCAGGAAGCAACGGTTAGAACTGGACATGGTGCAACAGACTGGTTCCAAATAGGAAAAGAGCTGAGCACCGAAGAATTGATGCTTTTGAACTGTGGTGTTGGAGAAGACTCTTGAGAGTCCCTTGGACTGCAAGGAGATCCAACCAGTCCATTCTGAAGGAGATCAACCCTGGGATTTCTTTGGAAGAAATGACGCTAAAGCTGAAACTCCAGTACTTTGGCCACCTCATGCGAACAGTTGACTCACTGGAAAAGACCCTGATGCTGGGAGGGATTGGAGGTAGGCGGAGAAGAGGACGACAGAGGATGGGATGGCTGGATGGCATCACTGACTTGATGGACGTGAGTCTGAGTGAACTCTGGGAGTTGGTGATGGACAGGGAGGCCTGGCGTGCTGCGATTCATGGGGTCGCAGAGTCGGACATGACTGAGCGACTGAACTGAACAGTCAGGAAATTAAACTTCAATAAATTTAACCAGAACAAATGTAACAGGGATAAAAAAAGATTACAAAATCTGTACAAAATCAATCTTCACTGAAGATGTGATTAATACAAACTACACCTTGACAAAGACCTGTAGAAAATCATGTGCAAAACGGCACTGGTTCCTAGATATACTTTGAATAGTGTTATCCTCAGCCACATGTGTATGAGTTTCCCTAGCAGTGCTTCTCAGTTCTAGGGGCCATTAGAATCACCTGGGAAGTTTTTCAAAAACAAAGACACATAGACTCCAATCCCAAATATTCTCAGTTAACTAATTTGGGATAGAGATTCTCAAACATTCTTGGTTCAAGATACACTTGGTGTCTCAAAACTTTTTTTTTAATGGCACCCCAGGACAAAAGAAATACCAAACAAGCCCATTTACTAAATAGTTCCAGACAACTTACTAAGTCTTCATGTCCAAATGAGGTACTGTGTGTGTTAGTAGCTCAGTCGTGTCTGACTCTTTTCAACCCATGGACCGTAGCCTGCCAGAATCCTCTGTCCATGGAATTTCCCAGGCAAGAATACTGCAGTGGGTTGCCATTTCCTTCTCCAAAATGATGCACAAGCTGTCTGAAAAACTAATGTGCAAAAACTGAAAGAAAAAATATTTTAGTTTCATTCTTAAAAAACCACAATTGCTTAGGAATGGTATACGTGCACCTGTTTGGCTCTGTACAACTTCTCAAACCCTGGAATCAGAGTGGACTAAGCCATCTTCATTTCCTGTTCCACAGTGATTTTCCTATGGTTTTCCTATCTGCTTTTTATTTAAGCAACCACTGAAAGATGTAATTTTGCAAAATATTGCATTGTAGAAAAGAATGGAGCAAGTCTAACAAGGAAACTGTGACCTGAACCATCTTGAGTTAGTAGTTCGTACAGTGTCCAGCAGAGTATCACAGTATTCTCTCGAATAGGTAAAATATCCCACAGTCCTCTGTGAGTTTGTGGTAGTGCCCCTGGGCACCTACAGACACAATCTGGTAACTACACATCTGGGGTAACGCCCAGCCAAACTATTTCTGATCAGCTCATTTTTAGATTCTAACACAGGGTTGATCAGAAAAGACTGTGATGCTGGGAAAGATTGAAGGCAGGAGGAGAAGGATACGACAGAGGACAAGATGGTTGGATGGCATCACTGATTCAATGGACATGAGTTTGAGCAAGCTCTGAGAGATGGTGAAGGCCTGGCGTGTTGCAGTACATGGGGTCGCAAAGAGTTGGAAAAGACTAGCGACTGAAAAACAGCATTTTTAGATTGTATCATAAGGGTTGAGAATCACTATTCTAGAGTGTGGGCCAGGAGCTAAATGACCAGCCTATAGATCACACACAGCTTCAACTCTTCCTAACAGGACTGCAGGGTTGTTAGGAAGTGGCTGCCTTGACTCACATTGCCACCAGCGTCTAAGAGTTCCTGTTGTTCCATGTTCTTACTGTTGACTTTTCGACTTTAAAGTTTTTCCTGCTCTGGGGAGTGTGACATAGTGTGACATCTGGTGGTTTTAATTTGAAAGTGAACTGAAAGTGAAGTCGCTCAGTCGTGTCCGACTCTTTGTGGCCCCATGGACTGTAGCCCACCAGGCTCCCCTGTCCATGGGATTTTCCAGGCAAGAGTACTGGAGTGGGTTGCAATTTCCTTCTCCTAATTTCTAATGAAATTAAAGTACTTAGTATTTAGTATAAAGTATATACTTTATTTAGTATAAAGTATTTCATATTTTATTGATCATTCACGTTTCCACTTCGGTGTAATTTCTATTCAAGGCTTTTTTCAATTTTCAATAGAGTGCTTTTTACCATCTTTAATGATTTGTCAGCCATATGCAAAACAAATATCTCTCCCCAGAATTTATGGCTCGATTTTTCACCCATATCGCAGCATCTTTTGATGAAATCATTGTCTGAAGGACAGTTTCCTGTATCTTTATCATTTTTCAGTTATATGGGTGTCAAATACTTTCTGACAGTTCATGGTTTCCACCTCTCCCAGCTCTTTTTAGTGATGTCTTTTAATGAAGTAATATCCTTGATTTTAAAGTAGTCCAATGACCAATCTTGCTTTCTGGCTAGCAATTTTTCCATCTCATTTAATAACTTTCCATCTTCCAAAGTCAAAAAGCTATTCTATATTTCTGCTTATAAAACTTCTATGCAGAGTACATTATGCATAATGCTGGGCTGGATGAATCACAAGCTAGAAGCAAGATTGCTGGAAGAAATATCAATAGTCTCAGATATGCAAATGATACCCCTGTAATGGAAGAAACGTGGAAGAACTAAAGAGCCTCTTGATGAAGGAGAAAGAGGAGAGTGAAAAAGCTGGCTTCAAACTCAACATTCAAAAAACTAAGATCATGGCATCCTGTCCCATTATTTCATGGCAAATAGATGGGGAAGAGGTGGAAGAGTGACAGACTATTTTCTTGGGCTCCAAAATCACTTTGGACAATGACTGCAGCCACGAAATTGAAAGATGCTTGCTCCTTGGAAGGAAAGCTATGACAAACCCAGACAGCATATTCAAAAGCAGAGACATCACTTTGCCAGCAAAGGTCCACATAGCAAAACTATGGTTTTTCCAGTAGTCATGTATGGATATAAGAGTTGGACCATAAAGAGGGCTGCTGCTGAAGAATTGATGCTTTTGAACTGTAGTGCAGGAGAAGACTCTTAAGGGTCCCTTGGACAGAAAAGAGGTCAAACCAGTCAATCTTAAAGGAAATAAATCCAAAATATTCATTGGAAGGACTGATGCTGAAGCTGAAGCTCCAATACTGTGTCCACCTGACGTGAAGAATGACTCACTGGAAAAGACGCTGATGCTGGGAAAGACTGAATGCAAGAGAAGGAGGGGACGACAGAGCATGAGATGGCTGGATGGGGGATGGCATCACCGACTCGATGGACATGAGTTTGAGTGAACTCCAGGAGTTAATGATGGACAGGGAGGCCTGGTGTGCTGCAGTTCATGGGGTCGCAAAGAGTCGGACACGACTGAGCGACTAAACTGAACTGAACTGACTTTAGGGTTTATTTGGTATCTCTGTTTTCTCATCTGCAATATTACAATATCCCATTTACTTTAGGAAAGAGCTTTTGAAAAGTACAACACTGTGTTTCCTGAGGAAAGGCTCATCAACTTTTTTCCTTGCCAGCATTTTCAGTATAAAATAATTCAAACATACAGACAAGTAGAAAGAATTGTGGCATGAACACCACTCTGTATAATCACACCTAATTTCTATCATTTCCATCACATTCTTCATACTTTAAACCATCTTATTTTTTTTGATGCATCTGTTGCAGACTTCAGTATCCTTTATCTTCAAACATTTCAGCATGCACATCCATTAGCTAGAGTTCAAAATTTATTCATTGTTCTTTTATTGAGGTGACATTTATATTCAATAAAATACACAAATCTTAAACAGGACAATTCTGAGTTTTGACAAATGTATACACCTGCATAATTTGAATCCCTATTGAGAGGTTACCATAACCCCAGAAAAAACTCTCTCCTATTCCTTCCTAGTCATGCACCATCCACACTGTTCAGAATTTTTCACTCTAGTCTTACCTGTCCTAGAATTCCATCTAAATAAAATCATACTATGTGTCCTGTATATGTATGTGAAAGACTTCTTTTGCTTTAAATGTATTTTAGACTGATTCATATGTTCATGTAAATAAGTAGGTTGTTACTTTTTACTGCTGAGCAGTATTCCATTTGGAAATACTATTCTGTTGAACACTTATTTCAGCGTTGGCTTTATAGACAAAGGTGCATTGAGTGTTGCTGTTGTTCTGTCATTCAATCATGCCTGACTCTTGGCAACCCCAAGTAGTTCAGCAAGCTAGACTTCTCTGTCCTTCACCATCTGCCAGAGCTTGCTCAAACTCATGTCCATTGAGTTGGTGATACCATCCAACCGTCTCACCCTCTGTCCTCCCGTTCTCTTCCTGCCTTCTATCTTTCCCAGCATCAGGGTCTTTTCCAATGAGTCAGCTCTTCACATCATGTGGCCAACATATTGATTGGAGCTTTAGCATCAGTACTTCCAATGAATATTCAGGGTTGAGTTACTTTAGGATCGATTGATTTGATCTCCTTGCAATCCAAGGGACCCTCAAGAGGCTTCTCCAACACTCCACTTCAAAAGCATCAATTCTTCGGTGCTCAGCCTTCTTTATGGTACAACTCTCACATCCATAAATGACTTCTGGAAAAACATGGCTTTAACTACTCAGACCTTTGTTGGCAAAGTAATGTCTCTGGTTTTTAATATGTTGTCTAGGTTTCTCATAGCTTTTCTTCCAAGGGGCAAGCGCCTTTTAATTTCATGGCTGTAGTCACCACCCACAGTGATTCTGGAGCCCAAGAAAATAAAGTCCATCACTGTTTCCATTGTTTCTCCATCTATTTGCCATGATGGGTGCTATGAATATATGTGTTCAAAAGAAGAACGGGTAACTTGTACCAACTAAATTTTATACATTAAGTTATTTAAACCTTGAAATATCTCCATCAAACTGGATGTCTCTTCTAAAGTACACTAATGGCAATGAAAACAACATGTTCCCTAGAAAAGGAGTGAATCCACATTGACTCCACTGACACATTGAAATTTAGTCAGTGAATACATAAAACCTAGGGGTTTTCCTTTAAGTAAGTGATATAATGATCACTTCCTATATGATCAATGCAAAGACATAGAGGAAAACAATTGAATGGGAAAGACGAGAGATCTCTTCAAGAAAATTAGAGATAACGAGAACATTTCAGGCAAAGATGGGCACAATGAAGGAGAGAAATGGTATGGACCTAACAGAAGCAGATTATTAAGAAGAGGTGGAAAGAATACAAACTATACAAAAGAGATCTTAATGACCCAGATAACCATGGTGGTGTGATCACACACCTAGAGCCAGACATCCTGGAATGCAAAGTCAAGTGGGCCTTAGGAAGTATCACTACGAACAAAGCTAGTGGAGGTGATGGAATTCCAGCTGATCTATTTCAAATCCTAAAAGATGGTGCTGTGAAAGTGCTGCACTCAGTATGCCAGCAAATTTGGAAAACTCAGCAGTGGTCACAGGACTGGAAAATGTCAGTTTTCATTCCAATCCCAAAGAAAGACAGTGCCAAAGAATGTTCAAACTACCGCAAATTGTACTCATCTCAGATACTAACAAATTAATGTTCAAAATTCTCCAAGTTAGGCTTCAACAGTCCATGAACTGAGAACTTCCAGATGTACACAGTGGATTTAGAAAAGGCAGAGGAACCAGAGATCAAACTGCAACATCTATTGGATCATAGAAAAAGCAAGAGAATTCCAAAAGACTATCTATTTCTGCTTCATTGACTATGCCAAAGCCTTTGACTGTGTGGATCACTACAAACTGGAAAATTCTTAAAGAGATGGGAATATCAGACCACCTTACCTGCCCCCTCAGAAAACTGTATGCAGGTCAAGAAGTAACAGTTAGAACCAGACAGGGAACAAAGGACTGGGTCAAACTGGGAAAGAAGTACATCAAAACTATATTTTGTCACCGTGCTTATTTTACTTATATGCAGAGTACATCATGTGAAATGCCAGGCTGGATGAAGCACAAGCTGGAATCAAGATCGCTGGGAGAACTATCAATAGCCTCAGATATGCAGATGACACCACCCTTATAGCAGAAAGCGAAGAGGGACTGAAAAGACTCTTAAAGAAGGTGAAAGAGAGTAAGAAACTGGCTTAAAACTCAACATTCAAAAAATGAAGACCATGGCATCCGGTCTTATCACTTCATGGCAAATAGATGGGGAAACAATGGAAACAGAGAAAGACTTCATTTTCTTGGGCTCCAAAATTACTGCAGATGGTGACTACAGCCATGAAATTAAAAGACACTTGCTCCTTGGAAGAAAAGCTATGACAAACCTAGACAGCATGTTAAAAGCAGAGACATCACTTTGCCAACAAAGGTTTGGATAATCAAAGCTATGGTTTTTCCAGGAGTCATGTATGGATGCAAGAGTTGTACCACAAAGAAGGCTGAATTGATGCTTTTGAACTGTGCTGTTGGAGAAGACTCTTGAGAGTCCCTTGGACTGCAAGGAGATCAAACCAGTCAATCCTAAAGGAAATCAATCCTGAATATTCATTGGAAGTACTGATGCTGAAGTTCCAATAGTTTGGCCACCTGATACAAAGAGCCAACTCATTAGAAAAGACCCTAATGCTGGAAGATTAAAGGTAGGAGGAGAAGGGATAATAGAGGACAAGATGGTTGGATGGCATCATTGACTCAATGGACATGAGTTTGAGGAAGCTCTGGGAGATGGTGAAGGATAGGGAAATCTGGTGTGCTTCGGCCCATGGGGTCGCAAAGAGTCAGACATGACTGAGTGACTGAACAACAACGAGCTGATATATGTAAGTATTTTAAAATATAGTTAATACAAAAATCAGAAAAAGAAAATTTACCGCTTGTATCCCCATCCTTACAATACAGGCAAATTCAGGACCTTCAAATCTTAGACAACCATTGCTTACCAGGCCCCTGGATATCCTGAACACTTCTTCTGACTTATCGGGGTTTGGGCCTCAAACTAGGATCTGGTCTTCTACCCTTGAGTACTTGGCTCTACCAAAAAGACTATATTTGCCCAGGCTGGCAGTCCCAAATGTTCCCACTCCCTTAGCTCTCCTGAGGTTTCTAGTTTTTCTTTTTGTTGCTAGAATGAGATAAACTATAAGAAATCTTGGGATCAAAAGTATGGGACAACCACTGTACCCTAATTGTTGTTTCTGATCAATGTTATTTCTGATAGTTCATTTCACCGCCTTTGGATAGGTTAGAACCTAGTCTCTTTCTACAACAGCTACTACTCAAACTACAGAGACATTAATTATCAGCATAAGGAAAAATATATGTGCTCAGCAAGCAATGTCAAAAGAGATAGCTAAGCAGAATGTGTCTGCCCAGAAGCAAAACTCAAATGCTCACATTTTATGAGAAAAATAATCCAGAAAGAAATTCTTCAATTTTTCTTATAGATTCTGTTTTTTGAACAAAACATGTATAAAAAATAGGTAAATTATTTTTCTGTGTCTTTGCATTTAAATGTAGATAAAAGACAATTACTTCCTAAGCCATCATAAATTATATTCTGGGTTCACAAGTATTACAATAACAACTTTCATATTCCTTTTCCCAATTAAAAAATCATATCTATCTCCAGTGAAAAAAATTTTTTCCTGCTAACTTTTCCTCCCTTCTCTTTCTTCCTTTCTACCACCCTTCCTTCCAGCAAACATTTTTTGAGTGCCTATGCTAGCAGCAGCAGGAGCATGCTGTTTATGCACAAAATGTCTGAAATGTCAAGACCTCATTACACTGTATGAAGAAATTTGGTGGTTTTATTTATATGCAAGTTTATCCCTTTAGAAGATATCATGTGAAGCCATTCATACAATTCAGCTCAAGAAAATGAACTGAAATCAGCTCAGGCAGTGACCTCACTATAATCCCTCTAAATAAGAGGGATTCCCCAAGGAAATTATTTCAGTTCAGGGCTCAGAAAAGGAAAGCTTTGTTTCAGGAGAAAGAACTATAGAAGGAAGGTCTTCACTCAGGAAAAGGGTTATTTGACACTATTCCAGGAGAATAAATACAGTAGGCTTTTTTGAAACCTAAAGAAGAATGAGGGAACATTTCTGATCTTGCAAAAAGCAGTACTGACCTGGAGTTATCAATATGAACTGAATTTTCTTATAATTTAGTTGTGACTAGGAATGTAAAAGAATAGATCAAGTGACCTTTATTTCCAATCTCAACCTGCAACCAAGACTGGAAAAATACATAATTTAAGAAACTGTCTCCAACCTGGATGGAAGGGCCTTTTTATCAGGTGGCACTAGGGGTAAAGAACCCACCTGTCAATGCAGGACATGTTAGAGATGCAGGTTTGATCCCTGGATTGGGAAGATCCTCTATAGGAGGAAACGCAACCCTCTGCAGTATTTTGCCTGGAGAATCCATTGGACAATGGAGCCTGGCGGGCTATCGTCCATAGGGCTGCAAGAGTTGGACACGACTGAAGCAACTTAGCAGCAGCAAGAAAAGAAAACATTTCTCAGACATGTTGCCTTTACTCTGTACTTGGGCACTTAGGACTTACTGGTTACCAAAGTAAATGAAACATATGCTTTGAGTATGTCTTCTCCCCACAAGAAGCAATGTGATCTTTCAGTTGAAGGTTTTAAAATTGCCTCAGTTTATTAAAGACTTTAAATATAAGACATGATACCACAAAACTATGAGAAGAGAACATGCAGGCAAAACATTCTCTAATGTAAATCAGATCAATGTTTTCTGAGGTGAGTCTCCTAAGGCAGTAGGAAAAAAAAGGAAAAATAACAAGTAATCTCAAAAGAGACTGCTAAGCAGAATATGTCTGTTCAGAAGCAAAACTTAAATGTACACATTTTAGGAGTATAATAACCCAGAAATTATTCAACTTTTCTTATAAATTGTTTTTTTGAACAAAACATGTATAAAATACAGGTAAATCTGTTTTTCTGGGACCAAATCAAACATAAAAGCTTTTGTACAGCAAAGGAAACCATAAAAAAACTGAAAAGTCAACCTACGGACTGGGAGAAAATATTTGCAAATAATGAGACTGACAAGGATTGAATTTCCAAACATACAAACAGCTCATACAACTCGATAACAAAAAATATCAACACAATTAAAAATAGGCAGAAGGTCTACACAGACATTTCTTCAAAGTAAACATACAGATGGCCAAAAAGCACACGAAAAGATGCTCAACATCACTACTTATTAGAGAAATGCAAATCAATTCTGCAGTGAGGTACCATCAAACTCTGGTCAGAATGGCCATTGTTAAAAAGTCTACAAATAACAAATGCTGGAGAGGGTGTGGAGAAAAGCGAACCCTTCTTTACTTTTGGTGAGAATATAAATTGGAACAGCCATTCAATTTATCCAATAGCCACTAAATTGGAAATCAGTATAGAGGTTCTTCAAAAAACTAAAAATAGAGTTACTATATGATCTAGCAATCCCACTCCTTGGCATATATCCAGACAAAACTATAATTCAAAAAGATACATGCACTTCAGTGTTCAAAGCAGCACTATTTACAATAGCCAGGACATGGAAACAACCCAAATATCATCAACAGAAGAATCGATAAAGAAGATGTAGTATATATATATATATATATATATATATACACACACACACACAATAGAATACTAAACAATAACAAGAAGAAAATAATGTCATTTGCAGCAACATGGATGGACCTAGAGACTATCATACTAAGTAATAAAGTCAGAAAGAGAAAGACAAATACCATATGATATCACTTATACATGGAATATAAAAATGACATCAATGGACATTTTTACAAAACAGAAACAGACTCACAGGCATAGAGAACAGATTTGTGGTTGCCGAGGTGATGGGTAGAGACAGATTATGAATTTGGGGTTAGCAGATTCAAACTACTGTATATAGGATGGATAAACAAGATTGTACTATATAGCACATAGAACTATATTCAGTATCCTACAATAAACCATAATAGAAAAGAATATGAAAAAGAATGTATATATGTGTATAACTGAATCACTATTGCACAGCAGAAACTAACACAACATTCCAAGTCAACTATACTTCAATAAAAAAATCAATTAAAAACTGATTCAGCCTAAAAAGCATTATTTATTATAACAAATAACATTATTTCCTATTTTGCATCTAACTTGCCAAAGTCACAAGCTGGTAAGTGGCTTGGCCAGGATTCAAAGTCCAGTGAATTGTCCCATCCCAGAGCCGGTGCATCAACTATCCCAGGCTGTGTATAGCAGAACTGCAGCAAGAGATTAGACTTAAGGAATATAATAAGAAGCATTAATAAAATAGCATGAAACTTTTGCTATGAACTTATAGGAAGTTAAGAAATGCTGAAGTAGCTTAAGCAGAGAAAGATATGAGCTTGTTTAGGCTAAACTAGAGCAAAATCATCATCAAATTATCTCTGCCCTAGTTTGCAATTGTAGAAGGGCCTGTGAGCTACCTATACAAAATGTACTCTTCTCTCTTCCATAGCAAGAAATGCTGATGTTACTTGGGGTGGCAATGTGCCCAGCTACAAGACTACTTCTCTTAATCTCCTTGGCTTCTAGGGATATTCAAAGAAATATAAGCAGAAGTCAAATTGGTAGAAGCCAGGAAATCTCTTTCAAAGGCGGCTGTATCAGTTGAGAGATATGCACTTTTGCCTTTCCATTTTCTTTCAGCTTGGAATGTGGACATGATGACTGGAGCACTAGGAGCATCTTGTGACCATGAGGAGACTTCTGGCAAGTAAACTGGCACTAAGGATTGTAGAAGAGAAGATAAAAGGAGCCTAGGCCCCTTGTGGGAGAAGGCAATGGCACCCCACTCCAGTACTCTTGCCTGGAAACTCCCATGGACGGAGGAGCCTGGTAAGCTGCAGTCCATGGGGTCGCTGAGAGTTGGACACGACTCAGTGACTTCACTTTCACTTTTCACTTTCATGCATTGGAGAAGGAAATGGCAACCCACTCCAGTGTTCTTGCCTGGAGGATCCCAGGGACGGCGGAGCCTGGTGGGCTGCCGTCTATGGGGTCGCACAGAGTCGGACATGACTGAAGCAACTTAGCAGCAGCAGCAGCAGCAGGTCCCTTGTGACTATGGATTTGCCATATTAGGCCTGAACTACTTACCTCTGGACTTTTATGTTTAAACTGCTCCTGTTTGAGTTTTTTCCATGAAACACTGCTGAATCTTAGGTGATTACATAATATAATCATGTTACAGTCAGATTACATATATATCTTACCTAATCTTTAAACTTTTAATTATCCTTAATACTTTCTTGCCAGAAATATATAAGAACTCTTAATAAATTTTATTCCAATTCACAATAACTTCCTATTTTTCTTCCATTTATTTCTCTCTACAACTCATCCCTACTAGCATCAACTTCATTTCTTCTTAAAGATGTGAATTCCTCTCAGTCCTACTCAGGAGCATAGTAACACTGACCTTTCACAGGGTTCATAGTATATACTGTTAATAGGAAAAAACTGAAATATCAGTAAAGGCAGTAGTGAAAGGTAGATGCAGAAGTCAACAGCTTGACTCATGATGTCAAAGGGAAAACAGATCACGGGAAATTAAAGTTAAGAATCTCGTCCAGAAACACCGGTTCAGTAATTGATGAAACTAGGGCTGAAACATAAAGACTCCTTTATGATGTTGGTCCTCCAGTACTCTGGTCTGGAAAATCCATGGACAGAGGAGCCTGGTGGGCTGCAGTCCATGGGGTCGCTAAGAGTCGGACACGACTGAGCGACTTCACTTTCACTTTTCACTTTCATGCACTGGAGAAGGAAATGGCGACCCCCTCCAGTGTTCTTGCCTGGAGAATCCCAGGGACGGGGGAGCCTGGTGGGCTTCCGTCTATGGGGTCGCACAGAGTCGGACACAACTGAAGCGACTTAGCAGCAGCAGCAGCAGCATGATGTTGGTCTTAAAGGATGCCACTGACTGAACCAGCATGAAGGAAGAGGTAAGAAGTTGAGGGTGACAGGTTGAGTAAAGGGCTTGGAGGGAGGGGAAGAAGGTAAACAGTCCTTGCTACGGACCATCAGAAGCCATGAGAGTGGCAGCTAATTTAAGAAAAGCAGAGCCTGGTGAAATACAAGGAACCAAAGGGGTAGTGTGAGATAATAAAGTAAGTAGGTTTAGAGGTACCTAAGCATGGGAAGGATGTGGGTGGCAAAACAGAATAACAAGTGGAAGCACCCAGCTACAAAGCAGGGTATTAAGACAGTCTTGTCAAAATGTACAATTGCTGTTGTTTTGTTTTTTTAACCAAATAATGCAACATTCATCTCTAACCCTGTTCTGAGTATGGAGGACTTTCAGCCTCCTCATGAATTTTTTTTTTTTCAGTACTTTTGGAGCAGTTTTCAAAATGTATTACTCTTATAACCATTCCTCTCCAAAAATGTATTTAAAAGTCTGTGAGATTTCAAGGACATTTTGGTCCTTTCCCAAAAATCATCATTATAAAAGATTTTTAAAAATATGATTCACATTAGTTATTCAGAGATTTGTTTTACAGCTAGATGATACAAGTGGAGGCCAGTCAGACTACTTATTTAGGATAGAAAGTTTCTAAGACAATAAATCCTAACTCATGCTGGTGAAGGCTCTTTCTTTCCTATGGCTGATCTTTATCTTATCATCATAAAAAGTGTCTTAACTAGTTTGTAGCAAGTTACTTTGGGATATCTAGACTTCATAAGGTTAATCCTATTTCTTGGGAAATATAGTCTTTAATTTTGAAGGTATACATAACCAATGGGCTGTCAAGAAAGCTGTCTTCAGCTTTCTATATGTTCCCTATTTGGTAACTGCTGAAAATCCTTTAAGAAAACATTAAAAGCTTTTTCTCATGGGCCTGACTGCAGTAATTTGATAATCATAAGCAGATTGTTTTCTTTGAACAAATACTAATATGAGGACTTCCCTGTTGGTACACTGGATAGGAATCTACCTGCGAATGTGGGGGCAGGAGTTCCATCTCTGGAAGATTCCACATGCCACAGAGCAATAAAGCCCAAGCGCCACAACTACTAAATCTGTGCTCTAGAGCCTGCAAGATGCAACTAGAGAGCCCAAAAGATACAGCTACAGAGCCCCACGCTACAACGATTGAAGCTCACACGCCTAGAGACTGTGCTCCATGATGAGAGAAGCCACCACAAGGAAGCCTGCACCCAGCAACCAAGAGTAGCCCTTGCTTGTCGCAACTAGAGAAAACGCACACAGCATCAAAGACCCAATGAAATAAAAAAATGAATACTAATATGAACTTTTCTTCCACAGGCCCAAACGTTTTCACCCCACCCCTACTACCATCAATGACTTTAACTTTTGGCAAGAAAAGAGAGAAGTGGAATTTGAGATAAGGACATTAAAGATATAAGTAAAATCTCAGATAGGAGAAGATGCTTTGCTTTGAGTGACAGACAGCTTTTGCTGAGATGGTGGCTGGTAAACTGACAGCTGGTAAATTTCTAATGTCGATCATATGTGGTTGGCCTGCCAGACGTTAGTTATCTGTCAACCCATCTCACACTTCCTTTTGATTTTAAGTCACCACATCTCTAAGCCACCATAGTATCAAAATGGACAGGGCAGGGCAGGAAGTAAGGTAACTGGGGGGAGGAAGAGAAAGCAAATACAGAGGCTGGTCAACAGTGAGGGGGGAGGCTTGGAAAGTGAATGTGTACACTTTGTACATTTCTTTTAACTGAAAATCAGTGTTTTTTCCAGTCTATATCAAATGCTTCCACATCAAAATGGCCATGTCAAAGCAATAGATGTGAATGTCACGGAACTCTTTCTCAGGGCACATTCCAAGTTCTAACTTCATATCCTCAACAAGCCACTCTCAGATCTGTGATTAAACTTCCTGAGGAAAAGGTGTGAACCTAAAGACAAAACTTTTCCTATTGAGCTTCATGAAGAAATAAAAACCAGAAACTTGAGAACAGTTTAATTTAGCCTTAGTGAAAATTAATGAGAACTCATGAATGAGAAAGGTATTTAGTGAGAAACTTCGAGAAAAATAATTCAGGTTATTTAAAAATTCAGAGTCCTTTCTTAAGAGCATGTTGAACAAAGAACACTTAAGCAACAGGCACAAACTTCTAAGTTTAAATTTGCACCTGCTCTGTCTCTTGTCAAAAAAGTAGCTCTTAACATTGGGGAAGTAATGTCAGGGAATCTCTGGGGTCTGTAATTTCAAACTACAAAGTCTTTAAGCTTTAACTTTACTCTCCTCAATGTTATGTGACAGCCTGGATCAGAGGAGGGTTTGGGGAAGACTGGATACATGTATATAAATGGCTGAGTCCCTTCACTGTTCACCTGAAGCTACCACAACATTCTTAGCTGGCTATGTCCGTGTGAAGTCGCTTCAGTCGTGTCTCTTTGTGACCCTATGGACTGGAGGCCACCAGGCTCCTCTGTCTATGGGATTCTCCAGGCAAGAATAATGGAGTGAGCTGCCACGCTCTCCTCTTGGGGATCTTCCCAACCCAGGGATTGAACCTGTGGCTCCTGCACTGACAGGCAGATTTTTACCACTAGCACCAGCCACACAAAATAAAAAATTTAGCTTGGTGACAAAAAAAGAGTACGTATGTCTGCCATAGAAAACTGAATTTCTTAGAATGTATATTATAGACAAGTGATTGTTTATGTAAGATTATTAACTACATTTGACACAGGAAACTGATTCTGCTCACCTACCTTGTTACAATTAACTCAACGGCTATGACTTCACTCATCTTGTTATAATTAACCTCATGCATACACAAACAATGTAGAGTCTCGTGCCAGACATGAAACACATGCTAGACTCACATACTAAGATGTTTTCCTCTCAGTTAGATAATAAAAAAAAGATAGCATCTATAGTAGATTCACTTTCAAGACCACAACGCATATCATCCTTGCATGTACTTGGCAAGTTGTTTACCCAGGCGAATGATATATTATTCTAATAAAAGAGCTGTTTGCCCAGATGAGCAAACTGTTTGGCCTGATAAATTGATTTGCAAGAATTCTGTAAAGCAAACAGTAGAGTTATTTATTAATTTACTGTCTCATCTCTCTGGGCAAGAATTTTCTGGAGTAAAGAGTCAAGTCATGTTGACACGGGTGGACTCATTCTAATACCTCCCTTTCCACATGTGAAAATAAACGGTTAAGGAGGAAAAAAGGGACTGAAACAGAGATATGTTCAACCCTATAGTTTTAGAGGTTGGTGAATAGACCAGAAAGAATGAAGAGACAGAGCCAAAGCAAAAACAACATCCAGTGTGGATGTGACTGGTGATGGAAGTAAACTCCAAAGCTGTAAACAGCAATGTTGCATAGGAAACCTGGAATGTTAAGTCCATGAATCAAGGCAAATTGGAAGTGGTCAAACAGGAGATGGCAAGAGTGAACATCAACATTTTAGGAATCAGTAAACTAAAATGGACTGGAATGGGTAAATTTAACTCAGATGACCATTATATCTACTACTGTGGGCAAGAATCCCTTAGAAGAAATGGAGTAGTCATCATAGTCAACAAAAGAGTTTGAAATGCAATACTTGGATGCAATCTCAAAATGACAGAATTATCTCTGTTCATTTCCAAGGTTAACCATTCAATATCACAGTAATCCAAGTCTAGGCCCCGACCAGTAATGCTGAAGAAGCTGAAGTTGATGGTTCTATGAAGACCTACAAGACCTTCTAGAACTAACACTCAAAAAAGATGTCCTTTTCATTATAAGGGACTGGAATGCAAAAGTAGGAAGTCAAGAGATACCCGGAGTAACAGGCAAATTTGGCCTTGGAGTACAGAATGTAGCAAGGAAAAGGCTAACAGAGTTTTGCCAAGAAAATGCACTCATCATAGCAAACGCCCTTTTCCAACAACACAAGAGAAGACTCTACACATGGACATCACCAGACGGTCAGTACTGAAATCAGATTGACTAGATTCTTTGCAGCTGAAAATGGAGAAGCTCTATACAGTCAACAAAAGACCAGGAGCAGACACTGGCTCAGATCATGAACTCCTTATTGTCAAATTCAGACTTAAATTGAAGAAAATAGGGAAAACCACTAGACCATTCAGGTATGACCTAAATCAAATCCCTCATGATTACACAGTGGAAGTGACAATAGATTAAGGGATTAGATCTGACAGACAAGAGTGCCTGAAGAACTATGGATGGAGGTTCGTGACATTGTACAGGAGGCAGTGATCAAGACCATCCCCAAGGAAAAGAAATGCAAAAAGCAAAATGGCTGTCTGAGAAGGCCTTACAAATAGCTGTGAAAAGAGAAGTGAAAGGCAAAGGAGAAAACGAAATATAGACCCATTTGAATGCAGTGTTCCAAAGAATAGCAAGGAAAGATAAGAAAGCCTTCTTCAGTGATCAACGCAAAGAAATAGAGGAAAACAACACAATGGGAACATCTAGAGATCTCAAGAAAATTAGAGATACCAAGGGAATATTTCATGCAAAAATGGGCACAATGAAGGACAGAAATGGTATGGAGCTATCAGAAGCAAAAGATATTAAGGAGAAGTGGCAAGAATACACAGAACTATACAAAAAAGATCTCAATGATCCAGATAAGCATGATGGTGTGATCACTCATCTAGAGCCAGACATTCAGGATGCGAAGTCAAGTGGGCCTTAGGAAGCATCACTATGAACAAAGCTAGTGGAGGTGATGGAATTCCAGTTGAGTTACTTCAAATCCTAAAAGATGATGCTGTGAAAGTGCTGTACTGAATATGCCAGCAAATTTGGAAAACTCAGCAGTGGTCACAGGACAAGAAAAGGTCAGTTTTCATTCCAATCCCAAAGAAAGGCAATGCCAAAGAATGCTCAAACTACTGCACATAATTGCACTCATCTCCAACGCTAGCAAAGTAATGCTCAAAATTCTCCAAGCCAGGCTTCAACGGTTTGTGAACTGTGAACTTCCAGATGTTCAAGCTGGTTTTAGAAAAGGCAGAGGAACCAGAGATCAAATTGCCAACATCTGCTGGATCATAGAAAAAGTGAGAGAGTTCCAGGAAAACATCTACTTCTGTTTTATTGACTATGTCAAAGCCTTTGACTGTGTGGATCTCAACAAACTGTGGAAAATTCTTAAAAGGATGGGAATGCCAGACCACCTGACCTGCCTCTTAAAAAATCTGTGTGCAGGTCAGGAAGCAACAGTTAGAACTGGACATGGAACAACAGACTGGTTCCAAATTGGGAAAGGAGTACGTCAAGGATGTATACTGTCACCCTGCTTATTTAACTTCTATGCAGAGTACATTATGAGAAACGCTGGACTGGAAGAAACACGAGCTGGAATCAAGATTGCCGGGAGAAGTATCAATAACCTCAGATATGCAAATGACACCACCCTTATGGCAGAAAGCGAAGAAGAACTGAAGAGTCTCTTGATGAAAGTGAAAGAGGAGAGGGAAAAAGTTGGCTTCAAACTCAACAGTCAGAAAACTAAGATCATGGCATCTGGTCCCATCACTTCATGGCAAATAGATGGGGAAATGGTGGAAACAGTGTCAGACTTTATTTTGGGGGGCTCCAAAATCACTGCAGATGGTGACTGCAGCCATGAAACTAAAAGACACTTGCTCCTTGGAAGAAAAGCTATGACAAACCTAGATAGCATATTAAAAAGCAGAGACATTACTTTGCCAACAAAGGTCCATCTAGTCAAAGTTTTGGTTTTTCCAGTCATGTATGGATGTGAGAGTTGGACTGTGAAGAAAGCTGAGCGCCAAAGAATTGATGCTTTTGAACTGTGGTGTTGGAGAAGACTCTTGAGAGTCCCTTGGACAACAAGGAGTTCCAACCAGTCCATCCTAAAGGAAATCAGTCCTGAATATTCTTTGGAAGGACTGATGTTCAAGCTGAAACTCCAATACTTTGGCCACTTTATGCAAAGAACTGACTCATTTGATAAGACACTGATGCTGGGAATGATTGAAGGCAGGAGGAGAAGGGGACGACAGAGGATGAAATGGTTGGATGGTATCACCAACTCCATGGACATGAGTTTTAGTAAGCTCTTGGAATTGGTGATGGACAGGGAAGCTTGGCATGCTGTACTCCATGGGGTTGCAAAGAGTCAAATGTGATTGAATGACTGAACTGAACTGAACTGAGTATTCCAAGCTCATAAGTTCACTGTGGAAGAAATTGAGATTCAAAGAGTTTAAATAACCCACCCAAATTCATATAAACATATAGAGAGAGTGGACAACACAAATATCTAGATATTTTGCTCTGAATCTAATGTTCTTTCATTGCATGACTCAGCTCCTTGAAATAGTCCTTTAAAGTAGAAAAACTTAGCCTTTTATAATACTTGTAAACAGTTCTCAGCACTGCAAGCACCTGTACAAATGAAATACAGAAATTTAAGCAAGGTTATGAACTCTAACACCTCACACACTTCACAATGTGAAACTCAGAAATGAATGTGAAGTCTCATTCATTTTACATTTATTTTATGTCACTAAAGACCACATTTATCCTTTGGGAAAAAAAGGTCCATTCCACCATTTGCCCTTCTGCACTTTACAGTTGGAAGCTAATTAACATATACCCTTCATCTCAATTTGTACTAGAAAAGAACTTTGACTAGTACTCTAATGTCACAACCATCACAAATGAAACATTATATAAAGACATAGTTATTTTTGATGCTTGCTTTTATGGTACCTAGTCATCCAGAAAATGTCTAATTTAGATAATGTGTTGGTTTTATGTTTGGATTGCTGAGATAGTGGTAAGATTTATAATACATCACATAGCCAAAACCATCTTTCTACTCTCAAGGCTATGTGGTCCAATAAGGTAGCTATTTGCCACCACATGTGGCCATTTAAATTTAAACTAATTAAAATTAAATAAAAAATTTAAATCAATTATTTGTTCACATATTTATATTTCTACAGTTTAACTGTTCATGTACATTAGCCATTTTGGGGGGTATGTTGTATTTGGCCACTTTGCTACAAAATGTACATCACACCAGTAAATGCGTATCATTAAATAAACCCAGAAAGCAAGGTTATATTGATAAGGATAGGATAACACAGAACCATGGAACCACAGAATCTCAGTGTCTTACTTAACACAACAAAGGTTCACTTGTTCTAACCCATAGTTCAAAGTAGGTGTTTCTGGACAGATGGTTCTCCTGGATGCTGTCTCTGAGCAGTGATTTGAAGAGACAGGCTCCTCTGTATTCACCTAGTCAATATTTAGAGAGAGAGAGAGGAAATGGATTTTTTCAGATGTATGGGAGCTAGGTCCAAACATGCCACATGCCACTTCTTCCCATAATCCACTGGGCATAAATAGTCTCCTGGCCCCACACATATGTAAAAGGGATGAGAAAGGTTATCTTCCAATAGACTGAGACAGAAAATAAAATGAGGTGGTGAGTAGACAGGGCTATCTCTGCCATAGAAGTCAGACACATTCAGATCTTATCACACAAACAGATGAGAACTTATTTATCGCAAGTCTCAAGATTTCATAACTGTAATAGACTATGTCCTTATTCAAAAGTATTCGTTGTCCCTCACCATGGAATAATTATACATCCCTGACCCACTGACACCAAGCCTCACTGTTCCTCTCTGTAGGACTGCACATCCCCAGAGCGGCCATCTGACTGGGTTTGGAAATGTGTGAGGTATGACATGCATCCCTTTCAAGCAGAAGCTTTAAGATATGTCATGTTGCCACCTTTTTCTCCCTCAGAGAGGGACTGCTCCCTCAGCGCATGTCTCAGAATGACACTGACGTATTAATAGAGTCTTAAATTTCCTGCAATGGAGGTACAGCATGAGAGTTAAACCTTTGTTGTCTCAAGTCTCTAAAATGCTGAAGTTTGAAGAAAATTTAACTGGTTCATAAACTTTTTACACAACCATGAAAATCAAGAAATCAAGAGGATTTAGCTATCTAATTTATCTACTTATTTCCAAAGTTTCAGACAAAAGGAGTCTTACAACAAAAGGATTTTTATCATTCGCGTTTTGGTTTTCTACACTCTAAGTCTCCTTGCTGTTATTTTAAGCAAATTCTCCTTAGGTATTCACCTAGGATGGAAAGCAATCATATTTCATATAATACTTTCGTTACAGTCAATTACTGATTATTCAAGGACACAGAGTAGCAAGAGATCAGTGTACCACGAAATCAAATCAATAAATATGTTTTCTCCATACAAGGCACTGCATTAGATACCATCAGAGTGGCTCAGATGGTAAAGCATCAGCCTGCAATGTGGGAGACCCAGGTTCAATCCCTGGGTCAGGAAGACCCGCTAGAGAAGGAAATGGCAACCCACTCCAGTATTCTTGCCTGGAAAATCCCATAGACAGAGGTAGGCTATAGTCCATGGGATTGCAAAGAGTAGGACATGACTGAGTGACTTCACTTTACAAGAACCTAAAATGTCAGCTTTCTTTTCAACTAATAGCAAAATGGCCTCAAAGCCTGTAGAAACACAGAAAATAAGAAAATTAACACAGATTTTTTTCAAATCCATTGAACAAATAAAGCTCTGTGGATAATAGCCACCAAATTTCATGATAAATTATAATAATACTTTTAATTCTCCTTCATTTCCAACCTTTTGGTTTTCTCAAAACAATTCTAAAATTTCTCATGAATGGAAATACTACAAATCTCATGTATTTTCTATGGACAGTGCCAGACAGTGGGGACTGCAAAGATCCTTTTCTTTGGGAATGAATCATCTGCTTAGGACAGAAATTTACATAAATAAAAACTGGAAAACTATAATACAGAATGTAATTGTACCTTAGGAAATTGAGTTTTTCTCCTTCCCATAAAATCATAGGGTATATTCAGATATTTACCACCAACCTCTTTGAACCTGGGCTTCCCTGGTGGCTCAGCTGGTAAAGAATCCACCTGCAATGCACGAGACCTGGGTATGATCCCTGGGCTGGGAAGATCCCCTGGAGAAGGGAACGGCTATCCACTCCAGTATTCTGGCCTGGAGAATTCCCTGGACTACAGTCAATAGGGTCGCAAAGAGGCGGACACGACTGAGAGACTTTCATTTTCAATAACTTTTCCTTGAACCTGGTTGTTAATGTACAGTTTCCTCTTCTACACTAATATCTTTAAATTCTCCTTTATTTGGAATGGAATAAATTTAACTAGATCTAACAAGCATACACTGGCAATTTTTCATCTGCAGCAGCTAATTAAAAACAGCTGCAACGTTTGTCTTTGTAAACAGAATGCATCTTAGAGCAATTACTATCATAATTCCACCAGACTCCAGGGTCTTACAGTGCAGAAACATCAGCAAAATACCTCTTCCCCTGCAATCTGCTGCAGGGACTTCTAGCTTTGCTTTTGTTTTGGCTAAATTGATGAGGTACAAATAAATGTAAAAGACAAATTTAATGACACTAAATCCGACTCTTTGTGACCCCAAGGATTATAACCCACAGGGCTCCTCTGTCCATGGAATTCTCAGGCAAGAATACTAGAGTGGGTTGCCATTCCCTTCTCCAGGGAATCTTCCCAACCCAGGGATAGAATCCGGGTCTCCCAAATTACAGGCAGATTCTTAACTATCTGAGCCACCAGGAAAGCCCAAAATTACATAGGTCAGTGCCTTTTTTTCTGTTAGAATTATAACAAGTACATCCCAATAATAAGCAAAATTTGCTAAGAAAACTGAATTATGTTCCAAAAGCCAGTAAGTAAAAAATATTTTCTTTATAATTAGCTTAGCTGACTTTGAAAGTGTGCTAAAACAATCCTTCCTATAATGCATAAGATAACCAGCTGTCGTGTTGCATTTATATGCATAAAATGAAGGGCTCCTAATAGTAACTTCAAATGATTTCAAATGTTAACTAGAAAAAAAATCAAGTCTAAAAATAATTCTTTTCATTTTATAGCCAGAATGACTATATACCTTGGCAGAGGATGAGATGGTTAGATAGCATCACCGACTCAATGGACATGAATTTGATTAAACTCTGGGAGAGAGTGGAGGACAGAAGAGTCTGATGTGCTGCAGTACATTAGATTGCAAAGAGTCAGACACAACTTAGCAACTGAACACATACACACAGCATTCAATTTGACAAATTAATAAAAAGTGGAATCTTTCATAAACAACTCTTTAGTTCTTTTATACATCTGTTCAAATGCCAAAAATATTTCTAAATTCACTTCTGATTCTACTGTGAAAGATAATATTTCAACTTCTGGATAAAGATGGATTAAAAACATTTTTTTTCTACCTCCTGAAACTCCTCTAAAGCTACAGTAGAAAAAAATTTTTAATGTATATGTATATATAGATACATATATACACAAACAAATATAAAAGAATGTGATAGGAAGCAACAGCAACAATCTGTTAAAAGCTGGGATACACAGGAATGAGGAGTCACTGACATCCCAGACTGAGAAAGCAAATATCTCTTAATAACATGAACAACAGAATGGGAAAGATTAGAGATCTCTTCAAGAAAATTAGAGATACCAAGGGAACATTTCATGCAAAGATGGGCTCGATAAAGGACAGAAATGGTATGGACCTAACAGAAGCAGAAGATATTAAGAAGAGGTGGCAAGAATACACAGAAGAACTGTACAAAAGAGAGCTTCACGACTCAGATAATCACAGTGGGGTGATCACTCACCTAGAGCCAGACATCCTGGAATGTGAAGTTAAGTGGGCCTTAGAAAGCATCACTACGAACAAAGACATTCAGAAAATGAAGATCATGGCATCTGGTCCCATCACTTCGTGGCAAATAGATGGGGAAACAGTGGAAACAGTGTCAGACTTCATTTTGGGGGGCTCCAAAATCACTGCAGATGGTGACTGCAGCCAGGAAATTAAAAGACACTTACTCCTTGGAAGGAAAGTTATGACCAACCTAGATAGCATATTCAAAAGCAGAGATATTACTTTTTCAACAAAGGTCCATCTAGTCAAGGCTATGGTTTTTCCAGTGGTCACGTATGGATGTGAGAGTTGGACTGTGAAGAAAGCTGAGCACCGAAGAATTGATGCTTTTGAACTGTGGTGTTGGAGAAGACTCTTGAGAGTCCCTTGGACTGCAAGGAGATCCAACCAGTCCATCCTAAAGGAGATCAGTCCTGGGTGTTCATTGGAAGGATTGATGCTGAAGCTGAAACTCCAGCACTTTGGCCCCCTCATGCGAAGAGTTGACTCATTGGAAAAGGCTCAGGTGCTGGGAGGGATTGGGGGCAGGAGGAGAAGGGGACAACAGAGGATGAGATGGCTGGATGGCATCATCAACTTGATAGACGTGCGTCTGAGTGAACTCTGGGAGTTGGTGATGGACAGGGAGGCCTGGCATGCTGAGATTCATGGGGTCGAAAAGAGTCGGACAAGCCTGAGCGACTGAACTGAAATGAAGGATTACATGAAATAATGGATGTTAAAAAAATGTGTTCAATAGATGCAGTTTTATTATTAATAAAATGTTTACAAACAGTGACCTTTTGGAAGATGGCCTGATATTTGATTTAGCAGGATGCTTAGGAGGAAAATGTAACCTCTTGACACCAGTTGTGAATTACTGAAGGAAAGACTCTATTATGGACTCCTCTAGGGGACTGTGTACCTGCAGCAGGATTAGGGTAACCTTGTGTAGGAAACCCTTCGCAGAAGGGAATGGAGACCCAAGGGAAAAGTATCTTCGGAAATCTGATAAAGTTCAGAAACAAAAAATATGACTACAGAAATTATCAAGAGAGCGCCTCACTCCACATTCATAAGTAGATGTGTACCAGGTACCTTTTTTAAGGCATCTGAGTCCCTCTTTAGATGGCAGCTGTGTGCAGCTGGCACTTTTGCAGAAGATATCAGAGAAGACACCCACACATCCACGAGGAAGGTGGGAAAGCAGAGCTGGAAGGCAAATCTCAGTGGGTGAACTCAAGGTCCAGACAGAAATCCTCAGGGTTCTCTGAGCACACTAGAGCTATCAGGCCAAACTGATAGCTTGAAGCCCACATCTGGACATCTCCAGCTGTGCACCGAATAAGGGAAAGGATGAATTTGGAAAGAAATTCTGGTTTGGGCTCAGTGAATGAATATACAGGGCTTTGCTTCTTTGCCTGGTAGAGGGGAATCCTCCACTTTAGGTTCCCCTTTAGTCCTACTACAAAAATATGGATTATTTCAGCCTAATACACAAACTGCACATATACATATATTTTAAAAAATCAGTATTATAACTATTATAATATATTGCTTATTTTCATAGTTTTAGTATCAAGAAAGTAGAAATTTAAATTCCTTTACTATTTAACTTACTGTTGGGATTCAGTACATGCTATCTGAATATATGGTACCTTGGTATATCAAATATTTTAGGATAAAGGAGTTTAAGAAAATGACAGAGGCAGGGAAGGTCATAAAACTCTCATGTGAGACATGCCCTTCTTACATGGGTAGAAAGGCACATCCTTCATTCTGGACACAGAGGGACCCGGAAGAATCCAAAGAAACAGTCCTTGCTAAGTTTCCCCCAGCTTACTTCAGTAATCTCATACTCTGACCCACCATATTTCTCCACAAATGTTCACACTTCATCAGACCTACTCAAAATACTGAGTATTATAAAAAATACTCAGGTATAATAGTTTCTACAGGTCTTCACTTCCTGATAAACATATCACATAAAATGTATGTTTAATAAATTTGTATTCTTTTCTTCTATTAACCTGTCTTTGTTGGTTTAATTTTCAGACCCTGTCAGGGATCCTAAGGGAGCTGAGGAAAGCTTCTTTTACCCCTGTACTATCCTATCATTAGATTTTAAGCACTGGCACAAATAGGAAGAAAAATAATTTACTTCAAAATATGTTTTACCTATTTTAACAAGGGGTCAATATTTTCTGTTAGCTTTAACTTTAGTTAATAAGGATTGATAAAAACACCAATAACACAAAGTTTCTATCTTGCAATGCGCACATCATCTAGAAATTGCTTTTATCATTTATTTAAAATGTAAGTATTTTCTTGGAATTGTTTCTGGTGGAAATGGCATCCGGAATCTTGTGTAAATGGCTTTCTCTGCAGAATTATCACTTGAGGTGTGGCCTGCGGTTTCTATAAAGGCATAAACAGATTACACAGAAAAATGCAAAGCACGGTCCGTTCACTTGTGGAGTAATCCTTCTTAAAGAATTATTTACTTTTCACTGGGCTTAAAATAACTATGAAGAACTTCACATTCTACTGGTTAATATTTTACACTCTCCAAAGCTTATTCCTGTCATATGCAGAAAGTGGCTGCTCTCTGTTATAAACGGTGTGCTGCTTTATCTAAGAAACGATTTTAATGGAAATGAAGCCCCTTACACACAATGCAAGACAAAGCCTCACCCATCCCAGGGGAAAGGTGTTGAACTGAGTGACCGCCAGATGCCAGCCTGCAGTGCTCCAGAACAGTCACCGCAGTAACAGAGCAACTCCCGACATCAGCAGTGGGGAGGGCCACCTGCTTTTTACCAACCTGACCAGTTCCTAGGCTCCTGCACAGATGTAGAGACCACTGAGAACCAATCAGGGCTTCCTCAGTGGTGCAAGTGGTAAACAACCAGCCTGCCAGTGCAGGAGATGTAAGAGATGCAAATTTGATCCCTGGGTCAGGAAGATTCCCCTGGAGAAGGGCATGTCAACCCATTCCACTATTCTTGTCTGGAGAATCCCTTGGACAGAGAAGCCTGGTGGGCTATGGTCCACAAACTCGCAAAGTGCTGGACAAGACTGAATCAACTTAGCATGCATGCACGAGAACCAAACCTGCCTGACTTCTTAATATTTCGAATCTGAGATTCATGCTTTTGTGGTCTGTCTACTAGACAGTATATCCTGGAGTATCTCCAGTTTGACTCAAACTGAAGTTAATCAAATTTAAATAAAATCCAATCTTAAATTTCTGTAAATCAGGGGTTGATTTGCTGACCTGGCAAACAGATTAGTTCCATTTAACCCTGGTCCTGCCCTATGTCACCTTTCTGTCCTTTTCCCAGGAACTGAACCTTAAGTCCCAGTGAGAACTGCAGTCAAGACTTATAATCACAACAGGCAGGCAGCCAGCACTGCAGTCAGTGGATAATACTTTCACCATGACCTGCTCTTTTTAAAGCTCCTGCTTTAATCTCTTTGATGCTGAGCCCATTCTCGCATTTACAATGTACAATCGTGATCTCTTGATATTATGAATCAGAATTGCTCTGAGTTCTGAGTGACACACAGAAGTTATTCTTCTCCTCAAGCAGCTTTCTAGACAAATTAAAGATATGACTAAATCTAAATGACTAAATGAAATTACAGCTATACCAGGAAGAGTATAATTCAGGTAATACAGACTACAAGTGGTTTAGTAGTTCATATCCCTAGAAATGACTTTTGTGCATTTTCTCTATAAAATTAAACAAACAAACCAAAAAATGCCCACCATCACAAACTACATTAGCATATATATATGTCTACTTTGTAAACTGGATCATCATATGTATACACTTTTGCAATCTAAATTTTCATTGATATACATTCTAAACACATCTATATCATTATTTATAACAGCTGCAAATAACTTCACTAATCATTAATGCTGTTTCCAAATTTTTACCATTATATGAAGTTATTTTATATAAATATTTAGACTCTTTTAAAATCACTTTTTTTCAATATATTTTTACTTGTTTCCCTTAAATAAAAACTCAGCTCCATCCCTCTTCTCCTTAGCCATCCTCACTCCTCCAGTCAGAAAACCAGGGTTAGCATCCCAGTGGACAGGTCTGAATCTTTTCCCTTGCCTGTAAGACTGTACACACTCACCTACAAACTGGCACTTGCCATCTCCCTCCACAGGGATCCAATTAAGAGCCACTGCAGCTGAAAGGGGGAGAAGGCAATGGCACCCCACTCCAGTACTCTTGCCTGGAGAATCCCATGGATGGAGGATCCTGGTGGGCTGCAGTCCATGGGGTCGCTGAGAGTCGGACATGACTGAGCGACTTCACTTTGACTTTTCACTTTCATGCATTGGAGAAGGAAATGGCAACCCACTCCAGTGTTCTTGCCTGGAGAATCCCAGGGACGGGGGAGCCTGGTGGGCTGCCGTCTCTGGGGTCGCACAGAGTCGGACACGACTGAAGCGACTTAGCAGCAGCAGCAGCAGCAGCTGAAAGGAGTTCAGGATGGAGATCAGGAATGAGGCACTCTGTGCTCTGGGAAATACTGGCAGAACAGGTCTTCAGATAGGTAGATATTTTCAGGAGACTACATTATGAGTCCAATTCTTAACATCTCCTAGTATCTAGAAAAGCTCTAAAATCCTTCAGTGGCATCTGCTCCTCATGACTAGCATTAACTTTCACAAAACTAGCAGAAATCTTGTGCAAAAAGATGTGTGCCTCATTGCATGTACTCCTCCTTTACCAAAATTATATATACACTGACCTTCCCTCCTATCTCTTTGGAGCAGTTTCTCAGAGCTACCTGAAATGCTGTCTCCTTGGCTACAATCCTCAGTTCTGTTCAGTCATTCAGTTGTGTCCAACTCTTTGCAATCTCATGCACTGCAGCATGCCAGGCTTCCCCGTCCATCACCAACTCCTAGAGCTCACTCAAACTCATGTCCATCAAGTTGGTGATGCCATCAACCAGCTCATCCTCGGTCATCCCCTTCTCCTCCTGCCTTCAATCATTCCAAGAATCAGGGTCTTTTCCAATAAGTCAGTTTTTTGTATCAAGTGGCCAAAGTATCTGAGCTTCAGCTTCAGCATCAGTATTTCCAATAAATATTCAAGACTGATTTCCTTCAGAAGGGACTGGTTTGATCTCCTTGCAGTCCAAGGGACTCTCAAGAGTCTTCTCCAACACCACAGTTTAAAAGCATCAATTCTTCAGTGCTCAGCTTTCTTTATAGTCCAACTCTCACATTCATACATGACTACTGGAAAAACCATAGCTGTGACTAGATGGACCTTTGTTGGCAAAGTAATGTCTCTGCTTTTTAATATGCTGTCTAGGTTTGTCATAGCTTTTCTTCCAAGGAGCAAGTGTCTTTTAATTTCATGGCTGCAGTCACCATCGGCAGTGATTTTGGAGCCCCCCAAAATAAAATCTGTCACTGTTTCTGTTGTTTCCCCATCTATTTGCCATGAAGTGATGGCACCAGTTGCCATGATCTTAGTTTTCTGAATTCTGAGTTTTAAGCCACCTTTTTCACTCTCCTCTTTCACTGTCATGAAGAGGCTCTTCAATTCTTCTTCACTTTCTGCCATAAATGTGGTCTCATCTGCATATCTGAGGTTATTGATATTTCTCCCAGCAATCTTGATTTCAGCTTGTCCTCATTTTGCCCCAAATAAGACTTAGCTCACTTAAATGCACTCTCATGTGTATTTTTAAAGTCAACAAAACAAATGCATATTAATGCTTGTCTTATAAAATTTGTTTTATATTATGTACATTTTCAAAAATACACATAGCATATTTACTCAGCAACTTGCTTATTTCACTAAAAAATAAATCCTAAGGGGCTTCCCTGGTGACACAGTGGTAAAGATCCATCTGCCAGTGCAGGAGACATGAGTCCAGTCCCTGGTCCAGGAAGATGCCACATGTCAAGAAACAACTAGGCCCATTCACCACAACTACTGAGGCTGTGCTCTAGACCTGTGAGCCACAACTGTTGAGCCCTTGCGCTGTAACTACTGAAGCCCTCAAGCCCTAGAGAATGTGCTCAGCAACAAGAGAAGCCACTGCAGTGAGAAGCTTGTGTACCTCAACTAGAGAGTGGCCCCTGCCCTTCACAGCCATAGAAATCCTATGCAGCACACCCAGTACAGGCCCCCCAAATTAATTAATTAAAAAAATATTCAGAAACTATCCCCAATCAATAGATAAAGATCTAGCTCATTCTTTTTATTACCTGTATAAATTCCATGCTATGGATTTAATTCAACCATTCTCTTACTGATGGGCTTTAGATATTTTTTAATCCTAGACATTAAGAAAAATAACATTGACTTTGCTACATACACTTGAATCCTGGCACTTTTATTTCTTTAGGATAGATCCTCTTTTTTTAACTGTAAGAAGTTTTATTTTATTGGAATAATGTGAACAGAAAAACTACCCATAATATTAATACTGAAGAATATAAAATTTAGCTGGAGTTTTAATCCAAACATTACTATTACTACTATTACTGTATACGTTAAATCTAAATAAATAGAAATCTAACATGTAAAAGGGGAGAAAATGTACCGTTTAAGAAAAATATACACTGTTAAAGAAAGAAAATTGTAGAAAATAAAGAATATATGCCATCTTTAAATTACTCTTACTTAAAAAGTATGAAAAATAAAGCATTTTTTCTTTCCTATTGTAAAACATTTTTACTAGAA
>SJYT01032947.1:0-228342 GCA_006410635.1 Cephalophus harveyi
TGGACATCACCAGATGGTCAACACCGAAATCAGATTGATTATATTCTATGCAGCCAAAGATGGAGAAGCTCTATACAGTCAACAAAATCAAGACCAGGAGCTGACTGTGGCTCAGATCATGAACTCCTTATTGCCAAATTCAGACTCAAATTGAAGAAAGTAGGGAAAGCCACTAGACCATTCAGGTATGACCTAAATCAAATCCCTTATGATTATACAGTGGACGTGAGGAATAGATTTAAGGGCCTAGATCTGATAGATAGAGTGCCTGAAGAACTATGGAATGAGGTTCGTGACATTGTACGAGAGACAGGGATCAAGACCATTCCCATGGAAAAGAAATGCAAAAAAGCAAAATGGCTGTCTGGGGAGGCCTTACAAATAGCTGTGAAAATAAGAGAGGTGAAAAGCGAAGGAGACAAGGAAAGATATAAACACCTGAATGTACATTCAGGGACCTCTGTAAATTCACTTTTGTTAATTATCAATTAGGATCTTACTGTCCATAAGCTTGGTTTCTTGAGGCTTTAGCTCAGATGGTAATGTTCTTAGTGGTCTCTAAAATTTATGTTTTGAGGGTGGGACATGTCTATAAAAGATATCAGTATAGTTGCATTAAAACATACAATTTTGTCAGGCAACTTTCAAAATGATGTTTTCTCATTTATATCAATAAGGATGCTTTTCTTAAGCTTGTTTTTGTCCTTCTTTTAATGAACTGGTGTTAAGCAAGTTCATTTACTGCAAAATCTTATGTTAATAGATAAAAAGGGGCTAGGAAATCATGAAGAGTCAGGCTATGGCAATCTTCAAACCAAAGAGGATTCCTTGGTAAGAGGTAGAGTATCAGCTAGTCTTCTAATGCTTTGGGGAATGTGATGAAATGAATTATTTCAAGGGCTGTCAAATCTTTGTCTTTTCTTGGATTTTCAATATGGCAGTGTAATCAAGATGCAAGCTGGATGAGAAGAATGAAATCTTGCTATTTGTAGCAGCATGGATGAACCTGAGGGCATTATGCTAAATAAATCAGGCAGAAAAACACAGATACCATATGATCATAGTTATATGTAGAATCTAAAAAAGAAAAACCTTAAAAAAATGTCTCATAGATAACACAGAATAGTTTGGTAGTTAGCAGAGATGGAAGGTGGGGGGTTGGGTGGGTGAAAATGGTAAAAAGATTGAAACTTTCACTTATAAAATATATAAATCATGAGGATGCAATATGCAGCATGACAACTATGGCTACCATATGTACTACATATTTGAAAGTTGCTAAGAGAGTAGATCTTAGTTCTCATCACAAGAAAAAAAATTTAACTAGGTATGCTGATGGATATTAGCTAGACTTACTGTTGGTGATTATTTCCCAGTGTATACAAATAGTGAATCATTATGTTGTACACTTGAAACTAACAGAATGTTATATCTCACTTATATATCAATTTAAAAAAAGATGCAGCCTGGTTCTAATCCTTGTTATCTGCTGCACCAAGATGGCAAAATATCATTTTCAGCCAGCTTCCATGGGAAGACCCACAATGAACTGACACTAGTCATAAATGAAGTCATGAAATCTTGTATGCATTGTTCTTTTCTTTTGCCTTCAGCTAATTCATATTTGGATTCCAAACTTCACCAGAGTCAGATTTCATGTCTTATAGCCACCCAAAAAAGTTTCCTGATGGAAATTAATGCTGAATATTTTGTTTTGTGTTTGACTTGTATTAAAAATGTTCTTTGTACAGAGCTGTCTGGAATTGATTATTCAGTGAAGCATTTTCTTTTACATGTTTTTAATGTTCATCCAGAAGATTTAGCCCTGGCTCACTAGATAAAAGATTCCACACACATATGCACTCAGAATATTTTAATTTTTGCAAAATAAAGTTGAAATGCCTTTTTTTTTGGGGGGGGTCCAGATGCTCATCTGTCATTTTTAACCTGGGAAGACCTTGGATGGCTTTGATTTTCTAATTGCACATGGATTCTGTACATTGTGCCTTCTGTCTGCATGGTACTTGTGACCGCAGCCCCTGGGAGTGGATGTTGGAGAGTACAGATGTAGTTGGGGTTGTCACTTAGAGTATCCTTCATGAATGATGAAAAGAAATACTATTCTAATAGATTTGACACCTTTTAGATAAGACATTTTTACTGAAATTGGCATGCAAATGCTTCTGGTGACCCCTGCAAATGTTAACAGCTGTAGAAGACAGAGGGATAGAAGTATAATTGTGGCCATGATTGTCAATTTAGAACATGAGATTATGGCTTATTCTTTTACAAACCTTCCATGACCAACCAGCACATTTAAACTTTTCCCCTAATATCACTGTGGAGGAAAGAGAGCTTCATAGTACCATGAGTTTCTTCTTTATTTATATTCCATAAACCATAAAGGAACTTTCTATTCAAAACACATAACTATTACTAGATAATATTTATGTGTATAATTTATTGATTTTGTAGAATCTGCCAGCACTGTTCTAAATATTTTTGTGTGTTGACCCTTTTAACCCTCATGACAACTGTATGAGGTATATATGTTCTTTTCCTTCCAGAAAGACAGACACTAACACCTAGTCACATATTGTGTGTGCTCAGTCGTTCAGTTGTGTCTGACTCTTTGTGACCCTGTGGACTATAGCCTGCCAGGCTTCTCTGTCCATGGGATTTTCTAGGCAAGAATACTGAAGTGGGTTGCCATGTCCTCCAGGGGATACTCCTGACCCAGGGATTGAACCCGTGTCTCTTGTGCATCCTGCATCAGCAGGCGGATTCCTTGCCTCCACCTTCACCACTAGTCACATGCTGCTGCTGCTGCTGAGTCGCTTCCGTCGTGTCCGACTCTGTGCAACACCATAGACGGCAGCCCACCAGGCTCCACCGCCCCTGGGATTCTCCAGGCAAGAACACGAGAGTGGGTTGCCATTTCCTTCTCCAATGCATGAAAGTGAAACGTGAAAGTGAAGTCGCTCAGTCGTGTCCGACTCTTCGCGACCCCATGGACAGCAGCCCACCAGGCTCCTCCGTCCATGGGCATGCTAGTGCTAATAACCTCTGGATTTTATTCCTGTCTGGATTCATATTTTACTTTCTAACAGTGCTGCTGTGGGGAGGACTCTTGGGTATTTTGAGAGGTTAGTGAGGAGACACAGCAGAGGGACACTCTGGCTTTTCTGAAACCTCATCCTCCTCCCTGTCATCTTGGCCATGCACACTGACATGGGTGCATACTTCCTGGATGACTTCACAGGGTCCTGAACCCTAGCAAAATGCTATCAAGTCAAATACAGCATTTTTCATCACATTGCCTGTTATAGAAATACTGCTAGATATGGGAGATAAATATTGCCTACTTTTGTAATTTTTTGTAACTTTTTATTGTTTGAATAAAGGGGGCCTTGGAGGCACATGATGTTAGCATTTCTTGTGATTCAATAACTATGCATTTTATTTGACTAGCGTGGCACTAATGTTTTATGTTTGGAAGCTAACTATTAGGGTGTCATTTAAAATTTTCTAAAGTGGTCTTAATGGAGACCTCATCTGCAATCATGTCTATCAGGCAAAAATCATCTAATTCCTTGAGGTCTATTCGCGTATTTGAAAATTATATAGGTGAGCCTTATAAATCAATTGGGTGTGTCATGTATTGGATTTTTCAAAGGAAATATACAATCTTTCTTCTTAAGCTCATATTAAGTCAATACCCTCATCTGACAGATGACAGAAACTGGGTGAAAACAAACAAGCAATTTAACAAACTGTAATGGTAAGAATGGAGGTGAGAAATGTGGATGCAGAAGAATTTTTTTCTAAAGAGATGTTTATTTTGTGAAAGGAAAATCAGAATGGAATGAGTACTGCTAAGAGAGCTGTCTACAATGGAACCGGGAGGCATTAAGGAAGTATGGTTTATGCAAGTCTCAGACTGCGTGGAATGTGACCTTGGGAGGTCAGATGAAGACATCCAGGACACCTTCCGGAAATTCAAGATGCTTCTAGGAACCTTATCCTAGAGTAACATGACAGCCCGTCTACTTGTTGGATCCCATAAAGCAACTTGTGACTGCTTAAAGACAGGTATTTGCTCTCTTGTGTCAGAGTTAATCACAGCGTTCACCAGGCAAAATTTACCAACCTTGTGGCTTTTTTTGTTTTTATAAGCCCCTGCCGCTTTTTCTTCCTGGGAACTCTTTTTCAGGGTTACCCAAATCCATGTCTTCCATATTGCAATTCTTAAGACCCCAAATATACTTTTCTTATTTATAACTCCCTGCATCATTTATTTTTTAGTTAACAATTTAAATAAGACAATTAAGTAGTCTGCCTTAAAGGCCACGGTCACAAACATAACTAATCCTTCTATGGTTGTTGGAAACTGAGATGGTGTAGTGTTCTGAAGAAATAACCATTTTGTTCTTTTGTAAGAAAATGAGTGCCGTTATCTATAAAGGAAAACTCTTTATGTAAGCCCTTTGGTTTTTATAAAAATGCTGTGGTTATTAATTCCGCTAAATACTTTTTGAAGTCATTTTCCCCTTACATTTTGGACTTTCATTTTTAATTCTCCCCTCCCTCAATTTTACTTCATCCCCTCCTGCCCTACTTGTGGAAAGGCAGACGTTTGTTTCTAATTTTAACGGAATCTTGCTTTCTTAATGAAAAAAGTAGTTGCTTATGAGCAAGACAATGAAAAGATACAATTTTCCCCCCTCAGGGTAATGTCAGTCACTTCCTTTCCCAACCTTAATGTTGAAAGTTCTGATGAAATCTTACTGCAAATCAGCAAACTACTTGGTTTGTTATCAGGGAGGGTCTGAAGAATTTCTGATAACCCCTAAGATAATTCTAAGGTAGTATTTTTGGCTCTATCTATCTTAGAGGGGTGTATGTTCCTGGAAATAGCCGTTAGGATGTTGATCTTTAGAACTCTAATACCTTAATTTTGTTGTCACTTTATTGCTAACTTTCTTCTGGGCATTATTTTGCCCAGACATGGTGATTCACCCTTCAGTCAAGAAACATTTAAGATAATAGTTTTTGTCAGGGAATCAGCTTGTTTCCAGGGTTGTTGTTTTTTTTTAAATCATTTTGATTTCTTTAACTATTTTCAACTTATGGGAAGTGAACAGTATGCAAATTCACTTTCCATCAGTTGAAAAGAGTTAAAGAAGTCAAAATGATTAAAAAAAATACTTTTGCCACATGATGCAAAGAACTGACTCATTTGAAAAGACCCTGATGCTAGGAAAGATTGAAGGCAGGAGAAGCGGATGACAGAGGATGAGATGGTTGAATGGTATCACTGACTCAATGGACATGAGTTTGAGTAAACTCCAGGAGTTGGTGATGGACAGGAAGGCCTGGAGTGCTGCAGTCCATGGGGTTGCAGAGAGTCAGACATGACTGAGTAACTGAACTGAACTGAAAATTGTCAGTAAAAATAAAAGATTTGCCATCTGTGGTTTTTTAACTGGATCTGACCATTGTTTAGATAAGAGAGATTACTGAGAAAAGTCTTAGCCCATTGCACTGTATACAGTTGTTCACTTGAATGTGCTTCTACCAGATTATAGCCACTTGAAGGCAAGAATTGTGTTTTATTCATATTTATATTCCCAGAACTAGTATAGTTTTTAGTATCTACTGGACACTCAGCACAGTAAAAAGAATGAGTGAATGTTGAAAGAAGTCTTGGATCATTCTTCTAATTCTGAACAGAACTGCATCCAAGCATCTAAGGGACACGATTATAGTATAGTATATCTTAGAGTTTAAGAGTCTTTGGAAAAGAGCTGTCTGCAGAAACATATGTAGCATGTGGCATATTTACGCAGTGAACTTTCCAAAACACTTACATTATCACTTCTAATGATTAGGCAGTGTGGAATTGATCCTACTTAGGCATTGCATATAACAGGCAATGAATACTTGCTGAATGAGTGGAGAGCTAAAAAATTTAGCAGATGAGAGAACTGAAACATAACTAGACTATGGCTGACTTAACATTGCAGAGCAAGTTAACATTAGAATTTGAACTGAACCCCAAATCTTCTTCCTATAAACATATCATTTTGTCTCTTAGTGCATCTCTGACCTTACATAAATAAAGTGGCCACTTCTTCCAGATACTTGTAAATTTTTTTAAAGCTCACTAACAGCTTCATTTGGAGGAAGGTCAATATGTGTGCATGTGTGTGTGTGCGTGTGTGTGTGTGTGTGTGTGTGTGTGTGTGTGTGCATGCATGCTCAGTTGCTCAGTTATGTCCAGCCCTTGGCAATCCCATAGACTGTAGCCCACCAGGCTTCTGTGTCCACTATCCTATGTCCTGGATTATCCAAGCAAGAATACTGGAGTGGGTTGCCATTTCTTATTCCAGGGTGTCTTACTGACCCAAGAACTGAACCCATGTCTCCTATGGATCCTGCATTGGCAGACAGATTCTTTACCACTGAGCTACCTGCGACACCCTAAGGTTAATATGACCTACTATAAAATTAGAAGTATGACATTTAAAAAAATGGACTTTGACTTTCTTCACTTGGTTTTCAGGGCATGACTTTCTCAATTTTCTCCCCCTACATTAGAGATTGAGCCTTTTCAGTCTTTGCTGAGTTGCTGTAGTCCAAGGCTCAGCCTATGATCCTATTTTCTTCTCTATGTTCATTCACTCCCATGGTGATCTCATTCAGTCTAATTGTTTTAAGTACCATCTATATGCTGATGACTCCTAAATTTATATCTCCAACCTAGTTCTTCCTCTCAAACTAGAGACTTGGACGGCAAATTGCCTACTTATCTCCATTTGAATGTTTCATGGACATCTTAAATTTAATGCTTCCTAAACTGAGATTCTGACCATACTTACCAAACCTGTACCACTTGAAGATTCCCCACACCAAGGGAACTTCATGCTTTCAGTTGATCTTTCCAAACACTTGGTCACGTCCTTCACTCTGTCTTTTAAACTTAAGAGAGTCTATATAATTCTTTGTGCAAACCAGGATACTTTCAGAATAGAAAGAAACACTATTACTGATTTGTCCCAGACAACAGTGTTGTGTGTGTTGTGTGTTAGTGGCTCAGTTGTGTCTGACCCTTTGTGACCCCATGGATTGTAGCCCACCAGGCTGTTCTGTGCATGGGATTCTCCAGGCAAAAATACTGGAGTGGGTTGCCATTTCCTTCTCCAGACAACAGGGTTAGAAGTGGGATTTTCCGAGGCAAAGCAAATCTGTGACACCCTGCTTCTAACCTACCAATTTCTTATATCTGCCTCTGCTACAATCTTGCTTCAAGCCACCTTCATTGTCTCTTCCCTGGATTACTGCAATAACTTCCTAACTGGTTTCCCTGTTTCCAGTACAGCAAATCCCCTACATATGAATGAGTTCCATTCTGAGAACACATTTGTAAGTCCAATTTATTCATAAATCCAACAAATCAGCCTAGATACACAACTAACACAGTCAACTACATAGTACAGTATTGTAATAGGTTTATGATACTTTTCACACAAATAATACATAAAAAACAAACACAAAAAATAAAGAAAACATTTTTAATTTTATAGTTCAATATCTTGAAAAGTACAATAGTACAGTACAATGACTGGCATACAGGGGCTTGCATCAAGTGAATAGGCAAGAGAAGTTACTGACTGGAGGAGGGAGGGGAGGTGGGAGATGGTAGAGCTGAAGGACTGTCAGTAATAGGAGAGGAAGGGCAAGCTGCAATTTCAGTCACACTTGACTGATGAAAAAGGTTCAGTAGTTGTGGCTTCTGGGTTCTGGAGCACAGGCTTAAGAGTTGTGACACATGGGTTTAGTTACTCTGTGGCATGTGGGATCTTCCTGCATTAGGGTTCAAACCCAAATCTCCACTGGCTGGTGGATTATTCACCATTGAGCCATCAAGGAAGCTTTGGAATTTTTTTTGAGAATTCCCTTCTGTGTCGAATATCCCTGCTTTGTAGCAAATTTCTACTCTTTGAAAGTGAATTTATTTGTAAAAAATAGTTCAAAGTAATTTTGAATTAAGTTCTGCAAATAAAATTGTAATCATGCTCATTGCTGTTGCTTTAAATAACCACAGACTCAGGCAAGACAAGGTAGTAGTTGCCAGAAAGAACTGTAAAAAAGAATGGCTTAGCCACTTAGGTTTACTTCCTATGAGCATTGCTTTGATCTGCTATTGAGACAGCTGCACTGGTTACTTTGAAGAAACATAGAGGCAGGAATAAAAAGAAAAGAAAACATGTATTGGTGAGTGTCTTTGAAGGGGAAGCCCCAGCTCCATCCTCATCAACATCACCAATAGTTATTGAACAATTCTAACAATCTGCCTTTTGTTGGCTGGGAACATTCTATAGAGCATAGAAAAATTTCTCCCTCTCAAGAGTGTAGGAAAAAGTGAATTTAAATTTAAGGGTCATCTCTACTACTTACAAACTATGTAACCTCCAGCTAGTCATTCAGTCAGCCTGAGTTAGGTTTTTCATCTAAGAAAAAGAAAACTTACTGATCTCATAGGGAAGCTGTGGAGCTCTATCAAAATAATCCATAGGAAGTGCTTTGTAAAGATAAGATCAAATGTTAGTGGTTAGTCGTGAAATTTTATTATTTTGATCACTAGAAAGCTAACACTATCATAATTATTAAAATGATAAACGTTTATTGTTCAGTCCCTAAGTCGTTTCCGATTCTTTGTGACCCCATGGACTGCAGCATGCCAGGCTTCCCTTGTCTGTCACTATCTCCTGGAGTTTGCTCAAATTCATGTCCATTGAATACCTATTATATTAAACTATAAGATTAATAAAATTATTTGAATAACTTTGCTCAATACTAAATGAATTAAAGGAAAAGTATCATCTCACCCTACGTTGGATAGATTTGGACCATTAAAAAAACCTCTTATTCACATAATCTATTTTTTCTCACACATCCTTTGTAACTGTACTGTTACTAACATATCAGCTCTAGATAAGACTTTTTATGAAGTTTTATGCATTTTCTACATTTGGATTCCTTTTAAAATTCATGTGTATGTTGGTTTTCTATTGATTTTCTAGGGCTTGAATCATACCTTCATTTATTCAAGTGATTTTTAAGAGTAGGATAATTTTATTTAGCTTCTTATATGTATTTTTATCATATATAGTATATATATGGTTTACTATGTTTATTTATTTTATTTAACTTTTATAGTCTTGAAACATATTTCATGTATATGGATTGTTGTAAATATATTATCATTGTTAACATTATTGTATATGTTGATTTTAAATGCCAAGCATTATCCTAAGCACTTTATGTATTCAGTCACTCAGTTGTGTCTGACTCTTTGACACCCTTTGGACTGTAACCAGCCAGGGTCCTCTGTCCATGGAATTTTTCAGGCAAAAATATTGGAGTGGGTTGCCATTTCTGAATCCATATCTCCTGTGGCTCCTGCATTTCAGGTGGATTCTTTACCTCTGAGCCATGGGGAAGACTTTACATATGCAAAGTAATTTAATCCTCACAATGGCAATCTTAGGTTGGTTGTAGTAGTATTCTTATTTCACAAATGAGGAATTTGAGATACAGAGAGGTTAATTCATTTGTCCAGCTCCCACAGCTACTGAATGGAGGACCTGCCTGGGCTTTACAGCTGGCTTTAGGCTGTGTCTCTAACCAGTATGTAAACTGCCTGTGGATTTCACTCCCAAAGTTACAGAATTCCCTGGGTTACAGAGGAAGATGTGACTGAATACCCAGAAATTCTCTTAGATTTCTATTTGGAAGCAAGTATCCTTTTTTTCCTCTTAGATCTTCAGAATGGAAGTTAACAATAGCCCTTATTCCAGGTAGGTTTTTTCTACTTTTGTATCCATCACAGAACTGCTGGTAGCTGTTCCAAAAAGGCTCAATAAAGGAATAAAAAGAAAATCTTAGAAAGAGAAAAGCAAATATTGTATACTAGCACATATATAGGGAATCTATAAAAATGGTGCCAATGAACCTATTTGCAGGGCAGGAATAGAGGCACAGATGCAGAGAATGGACCTGTACCTATGAGGAGGTGGGGAGAGGGGAAGGAGAGGCTGGGACAACTGAGAGTACCATTAACATACATGCATTCGCTACAATGTGTAAAATAGCTACTGGGAAGTTGCTAGATAACACAGGGAGCCCAGCTTGGTGTTCTGTGATGACCTAGGGCGCAAGATGGTGGGGATGGAGGCTCAAGAAGGAGGGAATATATGTGTATTTACAGCTGATTCATCTTGTAGTACAACAGAAACTAACACAACATTGTAAAGCAGTTGTACTCCAATTTAAATATATAACATAACAGTCAGTTTGGGGAGAGTTGATATCAGAACAGCTTTCAGTTTTACAACCCAGGAATACAGAAAAAGTTGACATTTATTTAGATATTCTTTAATTTCTCTCAGCAATGTTTTATAATTTTCAGAACAGAGATTCTTCACATAATTTAACAGATTTATTCCTAAAAATACCTCGCACTTTTTATTCTATTATAAATGATGATATTAAAATATTTTTGCTTTCCAATTACTGGTTTTTAATATATTGAAATACAGTTGATTTTATTATATTGATCAAAAGCATTTTGAAGCCCTTCTAAACTCACTCATAAATTCCAGTAGATTTTTGTAAATTCCATTAGCTTTTCTATGTAATAGAATTTGTTGAATGTCAATAAAGACCATTTTAACATACATATACACATATATGTATAAATTATTGTTATACTGGTTTGACTCCAAGACAATATTGAATAAAAATGATGAAACTGAAGAAGAAAAATAATAAAGTCTTCCAGGTAGGATCTTTCTAATCAAATCAGGCAGATGTCGGCAATAAATCACTGTCATTTTCTTTTTCATCCTCTACTCTTCTAGGCTGGTCTGAGAATTAAGTTGATAGGAAACAGAGTTACAGGAGAAAATCAATCAACAGTTTAATAACATGTAAACATGGGAGGTGGTGCAGTGATAAAGAATCCACCTGCCAATGTATGAGACATGAGTTGATCCCTGGGTCAGGGAGATCCCCCGGAGAAGGAAATAGCAACCTGCTTTCAGTATTCTTGCCAGGGAAATCTCATGGGCAGAGGAGCCTGGCAGGCAACAGTCCATGGAGTTGCAAAAAAGTTGGACATGATTGAGCAGTTGAGCATGCACACATACTCAAACATGGGAAAGACCCAGGAGAGCTGAGTAACTCCCCCAAATGGCTGAAACCCTCACTTTAAATGCCATCTTCAGCTAAAGACAAAAGAGGATGTTGGTGTGGTGGTTTGGAGCTTCAAAGGCAGGAAGGCAATTCACACAGAGACAGAAAGGAAGATGTTTGGTAAATAAGTATTTGTTGCATTGTGAAGAGATGAGGGGACAGAGAGAAATTTTAACAAGTAGACTTCTTGTTATGCCAGCTTCTCCCTATTCACAAACCTAGTTCATACCATAGTCATCCATGCTGGTGGCTCCCTTCCTGGAACAGGTCCTCTACTTTATTTAGGCAGCTGTAGGGGAAGGTCAGTTTCTTCCTGAGTTTTGGGCCTTGATTGTTTTCAGCTCAAAATCATATGCATGCCAAACAGACATTCTGAGGGCGGCAAGTTTTGCTCCCCTACACTCCAAATCATCAGGGCCCGGATCCTTCTGTGGCTTCAGAGTCTGTGTTGAGGCCAGAGGTGCAGATACAATAAGGTCATAATGAGATTCTCTCTTTTGATGTTAAATGAATGAGAAAATGGTGAGTGGGCTCCAGTGGCAAACTTAGAGGCAAACTTCAAATCTTGAAATTTTTACCATTGGGGGATATTTCAGATTGACAGAGAATGGTAGAAGGTAGGTTGTGCTTAGTAACAAGATATATCCATTTTGGGGTCTATTTTCTAAGCTTGGAAAACTATTGACTTCTCCAATTTCAAGCCAGCTCAGACATCTGTCACCAATAGATAAAACTGATGCTGTGCAATGATGCTGAGTGATGCTTCTGACTTTGGAATTTACTGTCTCTTCTTGGGAAATGTCCCTCGCTCTTATGCATATGTCTTTTAATCCTCCATTTGGCTCAGTTTCGCAAGTGGTAACTTCAGCTGATGCAGAAATTCCAGTTATCTCATCCTTAACTGATTTGCCAGTAAACAGAATGATCCTGAGTGACTGCCATGATTTTGGATAGTGGCAGTGGCTTTAAAAAATTGTCAGCAGCCCCAGAGTAGGTCCTGAGAAAGCCTTTTAATTTCTGTTTTTATTAATGAGCTTTGAACTTGAAATAGGCAAGCAGCTGCACTGGATAGAATTTGGCCTGTTAAATTTTAAAGGAGGTCTAGATGACATGGTTTCTTAACTTCTTTCGATTTGCATCTGTGTGTAGTGCAAAGCTGTCATTTAGGATCTTCTCTGGGGTTGCATCATGGCTCACCCAGGATCTATACTTTCCAGTCACTATCCATGAGTTCTCACAGAGATGTTCACATCACTAATTCAGTTGATATTTAATTCAGTTGATATTTCAGTCTGGTGCTTGGTCACATGAAACCTTCACAGTGTCTCAAACAAATATTTGGATCAAAAAATGTCCAAAAAGCAGTCCTCTAAAATCTGTATTGTGAAGACCTGTGAGAATAAAATGTCTATAAAGAAGAGCTTTTCTTTCTTTTTTTTTTTTTTTCATGATAAAGCCACGGCCAAGAATATAAGTAAAAATTTCTCCCTTATACTGGGTATAATAGGATGCTGATAATGTGCAAGCTAACAGAATTTTTACTGAATTTTTAACTAGTTGTCCCTAGCATTAGAAAAAGGGCAGCAGGAGAATAACTAGCTTATATAAAATTCCCTGTCCATATGGCAGTGAGGATTGTTGATTTTGATCAGAAAGAACTGATCATCCTTTTACAAAAGGAGAAAATGATGAAGGCCTAAGTGGAACGTTCAAGTAGCCATGGAGGAAGTCTTATCTTGGCTTGAAGACCGTAGAGAATCGGGTTGGATTTGTTTATTTCTTTGGAAGCATCTCTGTACATCCAGCCAGTGTTCAAGTGTGCTTGGAGTAGAAGACTCCTAAACAAAATCTCAGCTCATCAGAGGATTTCTCCTGGGACGCTTCAAGCCATCTCAGGCTTCACAGGGGATGCTTTGGGATCCAGTACTCCCTTAGCATCCTCAGGGACTTTAAGTGTTTGGATGAACCAAATAAATCCATGTGGCAAATTATCCATTGAGGTGCAGGTCTGTACAAACTGAATAACATGAATTGTGAATTGCCATGTTTTTAACCATGCCTCTGATAGAAGAAACTGATGGCAGTTTTCAGCATCAAAGCAATAAAGTACGTTAAACCCTTGGCGTCATGCCATGACCCCTCCAGATGCTTTGTGCTTAAGGAAGATGCCTCAGCCAGCAGGGTGAGAAATCAGCACTCCCACCTGTCAGGGTCACTTCAGCCGCTGGCCAACTTCAGTGTATTAATTAATGCCTTCCTTCACATAGCCTTAGGGCTGAAAGAAGACATGGCCTCTCTTTTCAGAGACAGACTCAATGAATATCTTCTTAGATATGGTTTTGATGGAAACAAATGGTGAATCTAAACAAATATCTACAAATAAAGAAATTAGATGAGCTTGGGGTTACAGGTCCACAGTATGGATGCTCATCAATTGAAACTTGAGAGAATTACAGTCTAGGGCCTTACTATCCTGAATACACCCAATCTCACCTCCTCTTGGAAGCTAAGCTGGTTTGGGCCTGGTTAGTACTTGGCTGGGAGAGAGAATTGCAGTTAGATAACCAGGACTAAAAAGTAATTCCTGTATGGTCCTGAACTGTTGTGAATACTCGGGTTGTCACCCCCATTTCACTTTCCTCCTTGTGCTCCAACCATGAGGGCTGGGGAGTTGATCCTCAGCTAAGGTGATCCCATTCTTCCTTTCCACAGTTATGGCTTCAGGGTTAGGTAGGTCTGAAGCCAATTCAGGGCAATGAGACTTGATAAAGAATCTTCCAGAGGCTTCTGGGAAAGAATATTGAAACAACACTTCTGGAAATGGCTCTCTCTCCTGCTGGATGTGAAAAAACAGCATGGTAGCATTGCTACCTTAGGAAGCCTTAGGAAAAAGCCAACTTTGTGGACAGGAGAGTGGAGACAGGGAGCAGCAACTTGGGTCCTTGATGACATCATTGTGATCCCTGGATGAATCAATGCTTTAGACAGGGATCGAGAGAAATTATGGATCTTCCTGACTAAGCCATCAATCAAGGGTGGGCAAAATTTTTAAATTGCAATATGTGAGATTTCACAGAGGACATGAATGAGTCACCCAGTGTTTAAACATGATCTAGTCTTTGCTCAGAAGAGGTGTTTGGTTACAATTAATCTCTGATGTGGTAGGACTTGTAGTCCAGGAACCAGGCCCTACTGTATGCCACTGATGATGGAGAGAGTAGTGTAGGAGGTCTGGTGAGATATCACTAGTTTTAAAATAGCCTATTCAACAGGACTTGGGAATAAAGATCAAGGTTGTGACTGACTTGGGGAGATCTGGATGTGGTCTGGAAAATCTGTACAAACTGGGGAAAGAGGAAGTCACTGGAAGTTCTCCATAAATAACATTTAGTCACTAGGCTTGCTTCACGCTTGTTCTGGAATGAATGAAACCATACAATGATCTAATATTTTAGGGGTGACATGGATATATGTGATATTTGAGGCTATTTATTGCAAAAACTTCTTTTCAAAACTTCAGTTCAGTCACTCAATCGTGTCTGACTCTTTACAACCACATGAATTGCAGCACGCCAGGCCTCACTGTCCATCACCAACTACAGAGTTCACTCAAACTCATGTCCATTGAGTCGGTGATGCCATCCAGCCATCTCATACCTGTTGTCCCCTTCTCCCTCTGCCCCCAATCCCTCCCAGCATTAGAGACTTTTCCAGTGAGTCAGCTCCTTGCATGAGGTGGCCAAAGTATTGGAGTTTCAACTTTAGCGTCAATCCTTCCAAAGGACACCCAGGGCTGATCTCCTTCAGAATGGACTGGTTAGATCTCCTTGCAGTCCAAGGGACTCTCAAGAGTCTTCTCCAACACCACAGTTCAAAAGCATCAATTCTTCAGCACTCAGCTTTCTTCACAGTCCAACTCTCACATCCATACAAAGTGGAAAGTCTCAAAAAAGGTTATACCCTTTGCTGGCTCACTCTCTCTCTCTTCCCTTTTCCCCAATCTCACTCTCTCCCTTTTTGTCTCCCTCAATTCCTCTATCCCTCTGATTTCAGGTGCCTCTCTTTGTTAATCTCTCCTTGGTTCTCATTCTGGTAATAATGTGGAAGTGAGCAATGTGTATTACATTTAATTTTCATTTCTTTTTATGCTTATGGGAATTTTCATAGCGTACTGATCTGATGTTTTTTGTAAGACTCTTATAAAACGTTGATTACACATATATATGGAATTTAGAAAGATTGTAATGATGACCCTATATGCGAGACAGAAAAAGAGACACAGATGTATAGAATGGACTTTTGGACTCTGAGGGAGAGAGAGAGGGTGAGGGTGGGAGGATTTGGGAGAATGGCATTGAAACATGTATACTATCATGTAAGAAACCGAAACGCCAGCCTATGTTCGATACAGGATACAGGATGCTTGGGGCTGGTGCACGGGGTTGATCCAGAGAGATGATATGGGATGGGAGGGGGATTCAGGATTGGGAGCTCGTATACACCCATGGCGGATTCATGTCAATGTATGGCAAAACCAATATGGTATTGTAAAGTAAAATAAAGTAAAAATAAAATTTTAAAAAAATGGAAAAGAAAAAAACAAAATAAAACGTTGATTAAATCTTGTGGATTTTCCTGACTCTAGATCAAACCTTGTTAAATTTAGTCATTTTTGTGTGTGTTTGTTTCCAAGGTGAAAACCACCTGGACAAAATGCATAGGGCCAAACTCCTAGAAATCTTCTCAATAGCAAGGGCCCAGAGTAGTCAGTTCTCTTGGATTCTTTCCTTTTTTTTTTGTAAAAATTAGTTCCTTTCCTTTGCTTCTGTTGCCTACTGAAACAACTAACTCTTGGTAGCAGGAATGAATCAACAGATCTTCTGGATGTTTTAAGACAAAAGCCTTGAATGTTTGCTACTAGGATTATAACAAAGCAAAGAGATTATTTTGCAAAGCTCAAATAAATTTGAAATTAACATTGCTGGACATTTTCAGTTATTCTGTCCATCCTGAAGCTTTCCTTGAATCTCCGAGTGGTAATTAATCATTTTCTCCTTAGTACTTCTCTCTCATACACCTTACCAGAAACTCTCATCAAAGATCTATGTAATTATGATTTTATAATATAGGCTTTGGGCCATATTTTATTTATCTCCATATGCTAGTACCTGGTTTAGAGCCAAATACATAGCACATGTTGAGTTAATACATAGCTATAAGGAAATGGGACATTTAGATCTCACTTATCCAACAAATATTTATTGAGAATTTACTCAATACTAAGTATTGTTCTAGGCATTGAATATATCGTGATAAGTAAGATAAGATAGTCAGAGTTTCTGCCTTCCTGGAGGTTTCACTCTAGTGGGAGAGATGACAGTATGCAGAGAATATATAATATAATGTCAAGCCGTGAAGTGTTAACAAAGAAATACAGAATGACATGACATGGTGATAAAAGAGGATGGAGTGAGGGGGGGGAGTGGGGCACAATTTTTAAGAGAACTTAGAGGAGATGACAGATATTTGAAGTAATAACACTCCAAGCAGAGTGAGCAACATGGGCAAAGACCCTGTGACAAGAACAAATTAGACTTAGTCCAGGAACTGCAAGGCCAATGTGACAAGCAAGAAATGGTTGGAGCAAAGGTTGGAATTGGCAAGACCAGATCATGTGGGGTCTTGCAGGCCTGCAAAAGCTTATATTCTGTGTGACGAGAAGCCAGGGAAAAGTTGGGCAAGAGGGAGATATGATCAGATATGCATTTTTAAAAGATCTTCCTGGGTGCGATATCCAGGATGGATTACATGTGGTACAAGTGAATGCAATAAAACAGACCTGGAGAAAATATCTCCAGTTGATGTTGATTAGAGTATAGGTGATGAGGGGACTGAGCTGTGGTTAGATTCTTCATACACTTTGCAGTTCAGGCTATCAGGATTTATTTTGACATATTAAAACTCTCCCATGAGTGTGGCTCAGGAAACTCAAACAGGGGCTCTGTATCAAACTGGAAGAGTGGGATGGGGAGGGAGATGGGAGGGAGCTTCAAAAGGGAGGGGATATGTATATACCTATGGCTGATTCATGTTGAGGTTTGACAGAAAACAATAAAAGTCTGTAAAGCAACCTTCAGTTAAAAAATACATTAATTAAAAAAAAAAAAAAAAACTCTCCTGTGAAGTCTGTATTTTATGGAAGTGACTCTAAAATGAAGACTGATATCTGACTGCCCAGGCTATAATCTAAAACAATATTTCTTGAACTTCTTGATCTGAAAGTTCTTTATACTCTTAAAAATTATTGAGGACCTCAAAGAGTTTGTTAATATGGATTAGATCTATTGATAGCTGTCTTAGAATATGCATCTGTTGATTAATTTTAAAACAATAATAATAAACCTAAAACTAATAAACCCATTACACGTTAACAGAAATAACCCATTTTTTGGTGAAAGCTAACTATATTCTCCATGATAAAAAATATTTAGTGAGAATAATGCCACTGCTCTACATTTAAAAACTTGGGGGGGCGGGTGGCTCAGAGGGTAAAGCGTCTGCCTGCAATGCAGGAGACCTGGGTTCGATCCCTGGGTCAGGAAGATCCCCTGGAGAAGGAAATGGCAACCCACTCCAGTACTGTTGCCTGGAAAATCCCATGGACAGAGAAGCCTAGTAGACTACAGTCCATGGGATCGCAAAGAGTCGGACACGACTGAGCGACTTCACTTCACTCCCTGTGGTCCAATGGTTAAGACCCTGTGCTTGTGCTGCAGGGGTCACAAGTTGGATCCCTGGTCAGGGAACTAAGATCCTACATATTGTGTGGGGCAGCCAAAAAAATAATTTCTTTAAAGTCATTCAACAGAAGATAGGGCTTCCCTTGAGGCTCAGCTGGTAAAGAATTTGCCTGCAATGTGGGAGACCTGGGTTCAGTCCCTGGGTTGGGAAGATCTCCTAGAGAAGGGAAAGGCTACCTACTCCAGTATTCTGGCCTGAAAAAATTCCATGGACTGTAGAGTTCATGGGGTCGCAAAGAGTTGGACATGACTGAGTGACTCTCACTTTCACTTTCTTTTCACTTTCAACAAAAGATAGATAACTGGATTCTCATATCTACTTCTTCATTCAATCTATTGTGATATTACACATCATGTAGCCTCTGGAGAACTCCACTGTACTCTTGTAAAAGGATAGAATTAGATGACCAGTAACATCTTTTTTCTTTTTAATAGCCATTTTATTAATAACACTGAAGACGGAAGAAAAAAGCAACATTTTCAGCGTATTATGCTTTAGGATTTCCAGAAAGGCAAAAATGCAACTGAAATGCAAAACAAAGATTTGTGTAGTGTATGGAGAAGGTACTGTGACGTATTGAACTTGTCAAAAATGGTGTGCGATGTTTCGTGCTGGAGATTTTTCGCTGGATGATACTTCATGGCTGAGTAGACCAGTTGAAGTTGACAGTGGTCATATCAAGACATTAACTGAGAAGGATCAGCATTATACCGTGCAAGGCCAGTAACACCTTAGTGTCATTATTTTTTAAATGCTGACCTCACTGACTCCCTGAAAGTATTTCAGTGATCCCCAGAGTTCCTTAGACTACACTTTGAGAACTGCTAATCTAAAGGTGAACAATCTTGGACTACCCCTCTGTTTAAAAGAGATATTAGCATTAATCTCACTGAGTGAGATGACAAAGCCATTATAGAATCCCTTTATCACCTGTAATTACTGGCTTTGAAGGTATGTAGAAAACCAGACCACAGTTTAAAAACTGCTTTGAATTGGGGGTCCACAGCCTTTTAAGTCCTGATAGCATTAATAGGGTTAAGTGTGAAACAATAAAGATTTAGAGAGAGCACAAAAAAGCAAGGAAAAAGAAGAAGAAATAGTGGTAGACCAGTGAGAAGAAAGAACTGATTACATAGAAATGGTATACGTTTCAGGAGCAGGAGACTTATCATAAAATTGCCTGCTCAGTGGCTCCAGATACCCATTAGCCATTCTGATCTAACAAGCCGCCTTTGTTTCAGCCATCAGTTCCAAATGGTGTGCCTGCGACCTTCCCCACAGATGGGCCCAAAAGTGGAGACACCACGTGTCTCAAGCTGTATGTTGGTCTAACATTACACCATAGTGTACAAAAACAACCTCTGCTTAAGCTTTTCCAACTCAGATGCCAATACTCCATTTCTCCAAGTGAGACTCTGGCTTGAAACACCATAACTGCCATATAATCCACTGTAGGTAAGTGTGACTGAGTGTAAAACAACCCAGCGGCTCATTTGCCTAAATCAGAAAAGGATACAATCAGACAATACCATGAGTGAGAGGAAAAGGAAAAACTTACCTCCAAACTGGGCATCTGGCAAAAAACTCAGCTTCTCCTTCCAGAAAATACAATGAATCAGTAGCAGCATTCAAAACCAAAACTGCATTAACGCTCAACATTTGTCCAGAGGAGCCATAGGAATCCACATCAGTACAAGGCCTTGAACTTCAAGGTGATGTGAGAGACAGAGCAAGTTTGAAGGCCAGACACAGGTTTCCAAAGAAAGGCTCCTGAGTCCCACTCAGCCTCATAGAGCATAAACCCAACTAATGTTAAAAGCAAGGTAGCTCCCAACTTCTGTGCTAGGTGAAAGGTAACCCAAGGTTTTAGCGACCTGCTTACCCCTGTTGAGGGCACGGGGCTTGGTATTCTGCCATATGTGTGACACCATTGAGAAAGGTTATTTAAGCCCATCAGGAACATTGGAAAAAAAGTCTAAATTCTTACCTGCTTGTGGTTAGAATGGGTGCACCTCACTGGATTATCATAGGGTTATATGGAATTAATTATGTATTTTTTAATCTGAAAAGCTTCCTCTTCTTTTTCTTTTCAAAAATGCAAATGAGAATAGCAATGAAGTCTCTGGGCTTTGAGGAGCAGAGGCTGTCTGTTGTGCTGCAAGGCATGACTTAGGGCAACCAGGGGTTGGCTGGGGGTTGTGGTGTTAAGAGTGATGTATTGTCAAGAACAAGGTGTAAATCTGTGAATTCATGACTCCAAAGGCATAAGATAACCACCACTCATTTCTAACAACTTGCTTTTTGAAACTGAGGTCATTTAAGCTTTTATAAGTTAGAATAGAGAATGATGCACATAGATTGGTTTCTTTCAGAAAAAAGCATGTCTGAAGCATTCCTGAGATTCTTGTAGCAGTTGTTACTTCATCTTATATGTAGTTCCAGTTTAGCACAAAATAAAATTTGGACTGTCTCTCTGTGTGAAGATTTTATGTCAACTTCGTCGTCAGGTAAAATTTTGTTCTACCTTTGTTGTGAAAAGAGGCAGGTTGAGAGTCATTGGTCACTGCTGATGTTTTATCAGTTTTTTTTTTTTTTTTTTTGATTCACTCTAGTAGCATTAGAGACAATAAAATAGGCAGCTAAAACCCCTTGTAGGCAAATTTATAAAGTGGAAAAGAGATTCTCTTTGAATTATTCTTCCTTAAAGACAGTGGATGATGTTGTAGTGATAGTAAGAAGAGTTAATATCATGGGCTTTGCAATTAGACAGATCTGTTTAAATTTCTTCATTCAACAAATATTTATTGAGTACCTACTAAGTGCTAGACTCTGTTTCAGGCATTAGGATGCGAGTGGGGAAAAAGCAAAACACAGTGCCCTTCTGGTGGGAGAGGCAGCCTCTTTCATGTAGGTGACAAACTCAAGGCTGACTCAGCCATGTGCTGAGATGGTGGGGCTGGTGTCACCTCTCAGCTGCAAATGCCTTCTTTCACGCATTACTCTGTGGCGCGGGCTGGGATTCTGTACATTTCTCCTTTGCCAGCTGGCTTCCTGTTGTGTGCAGGCTAAGCCGCTTCAGTTGTGTCCGACTCTTTGCGACCCCATGGACTGTAGTCCGCCAGGCTCCTTTGTCCATGAGATTCTCCAGGCGAGAATATTGGAGCAGATTGCCATGCCCTCCTCCAGGGGGTCCTCCCGACCCAGGGATCCAACTCCGTCTCTTATGTCTCCTGCATTGGCAGGCAGAGTCTTTACTACTAGCACCACCTGGCTTAGGGTCTGCAAATAGGGACAGCAGAGAGACTGCAAGGCTGGAGGAAGGGCCTGTCTGCTCCCTCTTTTCCTGTTGGTCCTCGCAGATCACTCCAGCAATGGCCTTTGTCTGACAGCAACAGTTAGTTCTGGTCTGCAGTCTCACTTGACGCTCTCGAAACCAGCCTTGGGCATGTTCTCAGAATGTTAGCAGCAGTGGGGTCATCCCCTCCTCAGAGATCTGAGCCCTGTCTCTGCGGGGCTCTCTCTGAGCTTCTGAGCTCTGGCAATTCCAGCCTCTTTCCTGGGTAGCAGCTGCTCCTGCTGCTGTATATCAGGGTTACCGCAGTGACCCTGTTGGCCCATTCAGTCTTCTACCATCTGGAAAACCAACTCCCTGAAGTAAGTTCATGTTAAAAATTCCTCCTGTGGTTTTTGTTTTCTTTTCTGGATCCTGACATATATATCATACCAGTTCATCTTAACATTTGTTACAAGGATACCGAGGAATACTAATATTGATTATGAAACACATCATCCTGGCATAGCCGCCATAGTCAATAATGAAAGAAGAGTGAGTGCTTTTATTTGGTTGAATATTTTGCGTAGTTCCAAAGAGGAAGAAGTATAAATGTCAACATTTACTTTCAACAGATCAACATTGAGTCTTTTTTAGGGCTAGAGGAGAAATAATTTTGTTACTTTTTACCAAAAAATAATTGGCATTGTAAATACATATTTGTGTACAGGGCTTCCTAGGTTGCACAGTGGTAAAGAATTTGCCTGTCAAGGCAAGAGACAGAGATGCAAGAGATGTGAGCTCAATCCCTGGGTTGGGAAGATCCTCTGGAGTAGTGCATGGCAACCTACCCCAGTATTCTTGCCTGGGGAATCCCAAGGACAGAGGAGCCCGATGGGCTACAGTCCATGGGACTGCAAAAAGTCGGACCTGACTCAGTGACTGAACAGCAATACTCACTTTTAAGCCAAGCCCTTACTACTTCTTACTGTTAATTGCTAAGTGTAGAATGAAATATGCCTCAGATACAATCTAGTATGTAATGTATTGGACTTTATTTTTTTAATTTATTTATTTTAATTGGAGGCTAATTACTTTACAATATTGTAGTGGTTTTTGCCATACATTGACATGAATCAGCCATGGGTGTACATGTGTTCTCCATCCTAAACCCCCCTCCCCCGTCCCTCCTCATCCCACCCCTTGGGGTGTATTAGACTTTAGAAAACCAACTTCTTCATTTAAATAGGATCGGTGTCTCCTTTTCAGATATTGATATGCTTGTTCCAGTTCTGTCATATTTCTGTCAACTTAAGAATCTTCAACTATGAAATGGAGATAATATAATCTATTTTTATAAATCAGCATCAAGTATTTGTTGTCTATTGGGCTGGCCAAAATTTATTTAGGTTTTTCTGTAAGATGCTGCAGAAAAATCCAAATGAACTTTTTGGTCAACCCAGTATTTGCTATACTCTTTTGAAGTTGCTCTGATATATTCTATAAACGAACATTTGGCAAGAAACTATAGATTTGTTCACAGGCCATAATAAAACAAAAAGCCTGAAGTGCACAGGTTCAATGGCACCCCACTCCTGTACTCTTGCCTGGCAAATCCCATGGATGGAGGAGCCTGGTGGGCTGCAGTCCATGGGGTCGCTGAGGGTCGGACACGACTGAGCAACTTCACTTTCACTTTTCACTTTCATGCCTTGGAGAAGGAAATGGCAACCCACTCCAATATTCTTGCCTGGAGAATCCCAGGGACGGGGGAACCTGGTGGGCTACCATCTCTGGGGTTGCACAGAGTCGGACACGACTGAACTGACTTAGCAGCAGCACAGGTTCCAGTTTCACCTAATTTTAAATTTACAAATAAGGTGCCTCTTGTGAAAGTGAAAGACTATAATGAGTTGAGTTAATAATAAAAATGATCACTTGATAAGTCTCTGTAAAGCAACTTTGTTTAGCTAGAGTTCCCAGGAGCTGAAAAGTGAATGGCTTTAATCCCTCAATAACATACTCTTTTACAAGGCAGATTGTTTTCAATTTCTTGTTATCAACAAAATTGAAGAGGATTCCTTTGAATTACTTTCCCTTTGAATTGTCAGATGAAAGATCATGAAAAAATAATTTTTGATGATCGATCACTGTGTGATTTTCAGCATTTAACTTAGGAGATCCAAAAATTGAGTAACACTACTCTAAAGGAACTCTGTCCATTTCCACTGAATGATTCCTCAGTACATAAATGCTAAAGTTTAAGGATTAATAGGATTGAACTAATGTTGAATCATGTTTCATTTCAACACTAAATAATTTTCATCCAAGCTTACATAAATTAATTGAGAAAAAAATCTATTGTGTTGAGTATATTCCCAGTAACATTTTACTTGTTTTGTCCAATAATTACTTTCCAAAATCGAAAACATGGCTATATTGCTTTAATCAACCATCTACAACTAATAATTTTAAGAATAACACTATGAAAAAGTAATTTAACACTTACAGCTTTATATTTGCAAAAGAAATAGGTTCTTTGTTAATCAATAAAGTATTTTCCAGCATAGCATGATATTATATGAGGGTAAAATTATGTGAGGAAAGTAGAATGAAAAACTTCACAAGGAAAGAAAATGTTGTGAAAATGTCCAACTGTCAGAGTGTGTTCACATATCTTTTAAATAGCTGATAGCAGCAGCAGCAGTGGGTATTAAGCACTTTGGTATTTAGATTCCATTTTATTTGTTTAAAAATTAATGAAATGATATTAATAAATGCAAATATTTGCAGTATACTGGAGATTATGTCTTTGCAACTATTTAAACTAACATTTAAACATTTAAGATAATGGTCAAAAATATGTAAAGGGGTAGTTATTTTTTTCATACTTTAGGTTAAGGGACACATGAGCAAGAAAATGTGAAGAAAGACTACTGGCATAAAAAGACTAGCAAGTAGCCAGGTCAGAGCAGAGCGTTCAGTGATTTTGATACCGCATCTAGCTGCAGGGGGCATCTCTTACAAGATTCCCTGCTGGTTTAGGGTACAGAATACCATTTTTCAAAGGTGGACCACTGCATAATTATGAAAACAACTATAAAATTACACTTAGTATTTTTCTTTCACCTGCATTACATTTTTTGAGAACTAAAATATTATTTGGCATTCTATTTTTAATATTCTACATTTTTTTCCCCCCGTGCACTACTAGTGTTCCAAGGATCATCATCTTGGCATACTATTTTAGTCCAACTCATTGGTGTGTACTTTGTTCTTTACTTGGCATGCAGAAGATAGCCAATAAATGTTGAGTTTAATTAAAATAAAATAAAATAAAGGCCAATCAATCCTTTATTATTTAAAAAGGTGAACCTTTAACATCAGTAAATAAATTTAATTCCAAAGACATAGAGAAAACTGATGTGTCATTCCATAACTACCACAGTGTAATAATGAAGGAAGAGGTAGTGTGCCCACAGCACAGAAAGTCAAATTCTACCAGTGGATATCTGCAGCAAAGAAAGCTTCCCAGGTAGCTCAGTGGTAAAGAATCTGCCTGCAATGCAGGAGATGCGAGTTTAATCCCCGGGTCAAGAAGATCTCCCAGAGAAGGGAATGGCTACCCACCTCAGTGTTCTTGCCTGGGAAATCCCAAGGACAGAGGAATCTGGCAGGCTACAGTCCATGGGGTCACAAAAAAGTTGGACATGACCTAGCCACTAAACAACAACAAAGGGTTTATTACAGGGTGGTGAGCAAGGGAGCGGGGAAGGCGATGGCACCCCACTCCAGTACTCTTGCCTGGAAAATCCGATGGACGGAGGAGCCTGGTGGGCTGCAGTCCATGGGGTCACTGAGGGTCGGACACAACTGAGCGACTTTACTTTTCACTTTCATGTATTGGAGAAGGAAATGGCAACCCGCTCCAGTGTTCTTGCCTGGAGAATCCCAGGGACGGGGGAGCCTGACGGGCTGCTGTCTATGGGGTCACACAGAGTCGGACATGACTGACGCGACTTAGCAGCAGCAGCAGAGCAAGGGAGAAGGAGACAAGTCTCAGATCCACTCTGTCTTAGTCTTTGAGTTTGTAGTTTTTAAAGGGGAACAACAAAAGAGCTAAGATTAACCATCATCTTGTGACATTTCTATGACATTTCTTAACCTTAGTTTTGGGAATCAGGATGTCTCAGGTTTATAATTCTCTGACCAGGTGGTCCATGGCTGGGAGGTCTGCTAGGTCATCTTGACCTGTAGAAATAATCTGACTTTGCACATTAACAATGATATCTTTAATAGCAATCTTGGTACATTAACAATAATGTCAAAAGCAGTGATTTTAGTATGTTAATGATGTTATTTACAGCAACAGTTTTAGTTGCTGACTCTGGTTGACTAGTGTTCAGTCACATAGGACTGAGGATTGAGGATTCAGGAGGTAAGAAAGGGATTGAGGTCAGAGAGAACAAGAAATGGAATAAAACTGTGGATAGATTAATCATAAACTTGGTAAGCAGGTTTTAGGTGAACTGTATTTCAACAGTTTACAGCACATCTCCAATCTGGCTATATTTGGCTGGTCAAGGTGGAAAAACTGGTTACCTATCACTTTTCCGTGCCCTGATTGAAAAGACTTGGATGCTTGGTTCTAAACAAGACTTTTCAAGTCTACAGGGTTTGTAGGTTGCTCAAGTTCATACCAAATGTGTAGCCTCTAGACATAACTACAGATTGTAAGACCTGTGATTATTTTGAGATGATATGAAGCTCTTTGAAATGCACAAGGAAGTGGAACAACCAAAATTAATCTTGCAATGTATCGAAATGTAAATGTCAACTTATCCTCAATTGGGTATGAACATTCACAAACTTTATGTTCAAGCACTAGGGGTGTCTGGAACATTTGAAAAGCAAAATCCTTACTCTAAAAAGCAAAAGCAAAAATGTAAGCCATTTCTTCCTCTGTTTACAAGTGTGTTGAGCACAAGTTCCGTCAAATCCTTGCTCCAAGAACCCAACTTGAGTCATTCTGTTTAAATAAACTGTCAGTGTCCTAATTTTTTACCAAGAAGTGGCTGTATCCTTGAAACTGCTGTTGTACAAGATTTTTTCCATTTCCTACCTCCAGCCTCATGCACTTTTGCCCTAAAATTGATTCCAAACAGTAGCCAGAAAGCATAGCCAGGAAAAGTGTATTCTGTGCCAATCCAGCCTTCCTAAAAGCAAGCAATCGCTATGCTCCCAGTTTGTATAGCCATACCATAAATAACCTGCTGCTGATGCTAGTGTGCTTTTCATTTACACTTTTACAAGGTTAGTGAAGCTGCTCTTTGTCAAAATAATTTCACAACCTAGAGGGATGGGGCTGGGCAGGTCACAGTTTCCTAGATACATGTCAAGGTGTCTCTTAGTTTTGTATCTAGAGTTAATTCTTATTTTTATTTGTGGTTGCACTGGATTCATAATGCTACACGCGGGCTTTCTCTAGTTGCAGTGAACAGAGGCTGCTCCTTGTGGTGTGCTCGGGCTTCTCACTGTGGTGGCTTCTCCTACTGCGGAGCACAGGCTCGAGGCCCAGGAGCTTCAGTAGCTGCAGAATGTCGGTCAGTAGTTGTAGCTTCTGGGCTCTGGAGCTCAGGATCAAGAGTTGTGGCTCACAGGCTTAGTTGCTCCATGGCAGGTGAAATCTTCCCCGACCAGAGATCAAACCTGTGTCCCTGCATTAGCAAGTGGATTCTTATCCTCTACACCACCAGGGATGTCCTAGAGCTAATTATTTGACTAACACAGCCAAGAAGAGAGTCACAAGGTACAGTAGGAAAAGGGAATACTGAGTTATTTTGTGAGAATGAGGCACAGTCAAAACTTTGGCTTTGTCTCTGTCTTTTTATGTGCTGTCTGCAGAGAGTTCTCTCAAAAGCATCTTTGTGAACATATCCGCTTCCCAGTACAGTTGAAGGTAGGGTTTAATAAATAGCCTGAATCCTGTACCACTGGCGAATTCAGTAACCTCTTTATTTGAGTAACATGTTTCAGTAGACATATGAGCATTGTTAGAAGACCAAAAAGGGGCAGAATTTCTAGCCTTAAGAAGGAAGAGAACTCAGTGTTTTTACAGATATAAATGAATGATTTTGAATTAAGAGGTAGAAGAACTCTTCCTTTAATTTACACAACCTCTTGAAGGCATCTACAGGCATACATAATAACTTGGTGGTTTCCCTGGTGGCTCATTGGAGAAGGAAATGGCCACCCACTCCAGTGTTCTTGCCTGGAGAATCCCAGGAGTGGGGGAGCCTGGTGGGCTTCCGTGTATGGGGTCGCACAGAGTCGGACACGACTGAAGCGACTTAGCAGCAGCAGCAGCAGCAGCACTTCCCTGGGGGCTCAGATGGTCAAGGTCTGTCTAGAATGCGGGAGACCCGGGTTCAATCCCTGGGTTGGGAAGATCCCCTGGAGAAGGAAATGGCAATCCACTCCAGTACTATTGCCTGGAAAATCCCATGGACAGAGGAGCCTGGTAGGCTACAGTCCATGGGGTCGCAAAGAGTTGGACACGACTGAGCGACTGAATAACTTGTGAGCTCAGTCGTTTCTCTTTTGTGACCTCATGGACCGTAGCCTGCCAAGCTCCTCTGTCCATGGAATTTCGCAGGCAAGAATACTGGAGAGGGTTGCCATTACCTCCTCCAGAGGATCTTCCCAACTGGGATCAAACCGCCCACATTTGGCAGGTGAATTCTTTAATACTGAGCCCCTAGGGAAGTCCCATCTACAAGTGTATCTCCCTCTAAATATTTTATTAGCCGAATTAGAGCATTCACATACACGCTCAGTAAAAATGGATTTTAAAGTCAGTCAGAAGTTCTCAACTGTTAATGAGTCTGTTTGAAGGTAATGGAAATCCTTAGAAACACTCAGCCGGTTTGGTCTTGTTGGTGAGGAGGTCAGATGCACTGAGTGACCCCCTCTTCAGACGGCTGTTAAATAGTGGCAAGATGTATCTCTGAGGGTCCCTTCATTGCGTGTGAGGCCACCAGGAGAATCAATCAAGACCGCAGGCCCTTAACATTTGCTATTTCATCACATCAAGGCTCTAGGAGCTAATAGTTAAAGCTGCTCATCCACTGTGATGAGTTCAGTGCTTGAAACTTCTCTGGAAAAAGATATATTATGGGCATTGATCACTGTACTAGTGAAGAGGGGCATGTGGTTGTGGAGGTCAGAAGAGTTAACAGTCTGCTCTGTTAAGAGGGGAAGGGATAATAAATTAGAGGGCACTTAATATTGGCACTGCTGGAGGTATGGGAATTGACAGGTCCCAGGGAAGGGAAAATCTTGTGCCACTACTAACAAACCCCTTAATCTTTAAGCTCTTGTCACAGAATGCTGTGTTCCTTTATGTGTTGGCTGGACCCTGGTTCACTCCCCAGCACAAGACTGTCCCTTGAGCCCTGTTCAGTATGTACACCGCAAATGGAGGGTTGGGGTGTATGTTAATGTTCCCATGCCAACGAAGGTCCATCTAGTCAAGGCTATGGTTTTTCCAGTGGTCATGTATGGATGTGAGAGTTGGACTATAAAGAAAGCTGAGCGCAGAAGAATTGATGCTTTTGACCTGTGGTGTTGGAGAAGACTCTTGAGAGTCCCTTGGACTGCAAGGAGATCCAACCAGTCCATTCTGAAGATCAACCCTGGGATTTCTTTGGAAGGAATGATGCTAAAGCTGAAACTCCAGTACTTTGGCCACCTGATATGAAGAGCTGACTCATTGGAAAAGACCCTGATGCTGGGAGGAATTGGAGGGAGGAGGAGAAGGGGACGACAGAGGATGAGATGGTTGGATGGCATCATCGACTCGATGGACATGGGTTTGGGTGGACTCTGGGAGTTGGTGATGGACAGGGAGGCCTGGCGTGCTGCGGTTCATGGGGTCGCAACTGAGCGACTGAACTGACTGAACTGAACTGACTTATGCACCCCACTACCACGTCACACAAGCATGCATCTACTCTGGCATTAAACTCACGCTCTGGGCAGGTTCACACCAGTGTATTAGTGACCACTACTGATGGAGCCAGAATGTCATTCTGCCTAATTCACAGACGTCTTTAGCTTTTGTTATTGTTCTCCACGCCAACCCTGCCATAATTGTAGGGTATTTCAGGGCCCTGGAGGATGGGTGAATCAGCCCTCATTGGACCCTCACAGTTCCCCAGAACTTTCTAAACTCATTCCACTTCAGCCACCTAGGTGGAAACCTGCGCGCTCTCCTTGATTCTTTCCTTCCTACATAGAGCTTTGCCTAATTACCTCTTGATTCTTAAATCTATCCTTACAGCCATGCCCTACTTTAGAGACTGAAGTGTTTCTCCACTTCCTAATGTCTTCATCCAACCCCTTTTCTACAGTTACCAGTGTGACATATTTTATTCAAATATGACTATGAAAGTGTAAGTAAACGTGTTAGTCTGTCAGTCGTGTCTGACTCTTTGCAACCCCATGGACTGTAGCCCCCCAGGCTCCTCTGTCCATGGAATTTGCTAGGAAAGAATACTAAAGTGGGTTGCCATTCCCTTCTCCAGGGGATCCTCCCAACCCAGGGATCAGAACCGGTCTCTCACACTGCAGGCAAATTCTTTACCATCTGAACCACCAGGGAAGCTGAAATATAACTGTATCAATTATCTATTTAAATGCTCCAGTTGCATTTTCTATCAATTTTCTACAGGATGAAATTGAAAATCCTTATTGTGACATACCTTCATGAGCCGCTTCCTGCTTATCTCTAGTCTCCTCTCTTCATGCTGACCGTTCTCTGCCTTAGGCCTGTGGGCCGCAACACTGAATAGTTTGTAGCTCTCTGCGTATACTTGCTTCCGTACTTTTACTGATGCTGTTCCTTGTACCTGGACTACTCTTCATTCTCCATCTTGCTGAACTTCCATTTAACCTTTAAGACCTCCCATGTGATATTAGGTAGCCTTCTCCCACCTTATGAGTTAGATACTCTTCCTCCAGGCTCTCACACTTGCCTGGGCATTTCTCTATCATTGCACTTATTACTTCTGCTCATTCACTAGTTGGAATTGTCTGCTTATGTTTCTCTATCGCCATCCATACTGAGTTTTTTGAAGTCCTGCTGCTACTGCTAAGTCACTTCAGTCGTATCCAACTCTGTGTGACCCCATAGACGGCAGCCCTCCAGGCTCCACCCCGCCCCACCCACCTCCCCCCCACTCCCACAACCAGGCTCCTCCGCCCGTGGGATTTTCCAGGCAAGAGTACTGGAGTGGGGTGCCATTGCTTTCTCTGTTCTTGAAATCCTAGAAGGTGCTTATTCATATATCTGTTTCAATGCTTTGCACGAAGTGAGAAATAATGATGAAAACAGTGGTAATACACTGACAGTCCCTTATGTTCAAGGCATTTAATATGCATCTTTTCTCATTGAGCCTGGCAGGCTACAGTCCATGGGGTCGCAAAGGATCCAATCAGTCCATTCTGAAGGAGATCAACCCTGGGGTTTCTTTGGAAGGAATGATGCTAAAGCTGAAACTCCAGTACTTTGGCCACCTGATGTGAAGAGTTGACTCATTGGAAAAGACTTTGATGCTGGGAGGGATTGGGGGTAGGAGGAGAAGGGGACAACCGAGGATGAGATGGCTAAATGGCATCACGGACTCGACGGACGTGAGTCTGAGTGAACTCCAAGAAATGGTAATGAACAGGGAGGCCTGGCGTGCTGCGATTCATGGGGTCGCAAAGAGTCGGACACGACTGAGCGACTGAACTGAACAGAAGCGGCTAACACGTCTTATTTACTCCTCACCACGACTCTAAGTGGTGGTTATTGTGAAGTCTATTTTACAGTGAGGAAACTGAGATTCAGAAAGATGGTGACTTGGCAAGTGAGTAGCAAAATTACAGTGTGAATCTGTTTGTCTGACTCCAGAATACACATTCTGTTTACAACAACCACAAGATGAAGGTCGTCCTGGAAGGGTGCTCTATTCTCTGAATCATGATGAGATGAAAAAGAATGAAAGCCACTGATAAGAAAGTTAGTATATTAAGTATCTGGCTGGTCCCCTCACCCCGGGCAAGTACAGAATTTCCTCTTGCCTGCATTTCCACTTTCTTTACCCAGGTCAATCTTGTAGCTAAGGACACTCAAAAATGTTTTACAGAGCAATTTACTAAAATAAAATAACTTATCATAGAGCAAAGAATGACATAAAGAATATACTTTTCAGGTTTTGGTTATGTAAAGAAACTGAAGCCTTTACAGAAATACAGCACCCACAGATGCTGTTTCACTCAGTGTTATTTTTTTCATGATTTGTATGAAAAAAATCTTAAAGATATATAAAATAAAGTTACCAATGTAATTAATTACAAACTTCATTTTGAAAAAAATAAAAATATATGGACTAAAGACTGTACAGAAAAGAGAAAATATGAGCATTATATTTTATGAACCATCCCAGTGTAGTTACAATAAGTATAGCATAGATGGCATCTATGCATATTTGAAAACCAAATATCTGTGACTTAGATTAGCATCTGTTGTTGTGACAGCTGCAAATGATTCCCAAAGCTTCTTGTCTTTATGTGGGGACTAAGCCAGCCTATTAGTCAGCATCAAGTCAAAATCTTTCTCCATGATGTCAGCAAATGGATTTCAATAAATCGAGAAAATTTGACAAATATCTATTGAACATCTGTTGCATAATCTGAGTCAGGCATTGTGTAGGATACAAAGATAGTACATCTCTCCCTTAAGACTCTTAACAAAATCATTTCAGATTAAAAGTTAAATCAGAATACAAGGTATTGTATTAAAAATGAGTGTCACAGATAGTGGATATTAGAGACTCCCTCATCCTGCTTTATATTTCCTCATTGTACTATTTCCTGGAATTAAAAGATATTAAGTATAAATATGTGTGTAAATATATAAATGTGTGTGTGTGTATATATATATAGTTGTTGTTTAGTAACTAAGTCATTTTCAACTCTTTGCTATCCCATGAACTGCAGCACTCCAGGCTTCCCTGTCCTTCACTATCTCCTGGAGTTTGCTCAAACTCACTTTCATTGAGTCTATGATGCCGTCCAACCATTTCATCCTCTGTTGCCCCCTTCTCCTCTTTCCTCAGTCTTCCCCAGCATCAGGGTCTTTTCCAATGAGTCAGCTCTTTGCATCAGGTGTCCAAAGTATTGGAGTGAATATATATATATATATATATACACACACACAGACAAAAATTATATATATAATTTGTTGTTGTTAACCCTGGTCTTCTCCACTAGGATTTTAAGCTTAATAAGAGTAGGAACTTGTGTGTCTCCCTCACCATTGTATCAACAGTACCTATAACAGTACCTGACCTATAGTAGATACTCCATAAATATTTGCTGAATGAATTAATTTGGAGAATAGAGAAATCGCTATAAGCAGAGTTGACTGAAGAATGAAGTTTGATATTATTCTTAAAGAATGAAGACGATGTGCATAGCAGCTGAGAGGCATTTCAAGAACAAGATTTAAGGAGGGTAAAGGTTTGGAAGTGATGTAAACTTGCAATAGATTTGCCTGGCTGGAGAGTATGTTTCCTATTGTGAATTATTCCACCATAAAATGGATTGGGGTCGCGTTGACCAATACGGAAAGAATTTCTTCTGGAGCATAGGCTCTAGAACTATCTGAGACACTGAGTCACTCGTGTCAAAGCAATTTCTGTTTTTCTCAGTATGTGGCAGTCTGTGCTTGTAATTACCGGTTCACTTCAACTATATGGGACCCCATGAGCATTGTCTTCTTGCTTATAGCAAATACTAACAAGGCCCGTGTTGAGCGGGCTGTCAGCACTGACAGCCTCAAATGTTACACTCCACTGAAAATGACAGTTCTCTACCAACATATTTTGCAGAAAAATCCTTCAGAGCAAGGACACTGGCTTTTCCAGTATGTTTTAATTCCTATAATTCCCCCTATCCCTACCCATGTGCTGGAAGATTCATCTATCTTGATTTTGCTTTGGAAGCACCTACAAAGATTGATAATCAGCGATTCAGAGTTCAAAACCCCAGCACATCCCTTATCAATCCTCCAGATAGGTCTGAATGAAGACTCTCAGAAGTGTGCCAAGCTGAGTGACTATGTCGTTGAGGTCATCCTCAGTGGGGATAAGTTTGGAAATTCTAACTTTGGGTAGTCCAAGTAAACTGTATTTCAATATGCAGTGTTATCTAGAAACCAAAATTTATTAATTTCCTGAGTTTTTTACATTTTTTGGCCCTTGGAGTTTTAATCACATTTGATTTTTGCCTCACATTCTTCCTCAAGTTTTAAAAATGAACGGCAGGAAAAGTCTATATTTTACTTATGGAGGTAAAAAACTAAATTTCCAGCATTAGGTCTTTGGTTAATTTTTCTTTAACAGAGCCTTTTGTTAAATCCTTAAAGTGTCTCTAACGTATAAAAGAGATTAGGGAAAGAGGCCCAGAGCGCCCCCTCCTGGTTACATGCTTTTCTGCCTCTCCACCCTCACCTGCACGGTGGTGGTTCAGTCTAAGTCTTGTCCGACTCTTGAGACCCCATGGACTGTGGCCCACCAGGTTCCTCTGCCCATGGGCTTCTCCAGGCAAGAATACTGAAGTGGGTTGCCGTTTCCTTCTCCAGGGGGCATGGCAGGCACCGGTCGTGAAGTCCACTGAACACAGTTTTATAACCACTGAATCAAAGTGATTCCTAAGAATATTTAGCTGGACTGCTATAAGAACAGTCATTAATCAAGAGCCCCTCTGTATTATAGTCGCCGTGATTTACCCATATTCCCTGATGAGTTGTGCCACCAAGTGTTCTTATTCTTCTGGAAAGCTCTTCCTCACTCATGCTTATTCGCTCAAATCAGGCTCTTTGTGACCGTTTGGATTGTAACCTGTCAAGCTCCTCTGTCCACGGGATTTTTCAGGCATGTGCTGGGAATTTTAGCTGGTAAAATACAGTCTGCATTATGTTCTAACTAAACATAGAGCACTGTTACAACGGTATAAATGATTATTATGAGAAAATAAACTTGCAAAATTCTTTAGATTTTGCATGAACTCTCCACATTTCAGTCAGTAAAATTTCAGTCAGTCCACAAAATAGATGGTGGATCTGAGTTGTGAAATATTAACATGGCATTTTGATGGTCACTGGGTGCTCGATGATATATAACCTTTCATTAACATTCAGAACCCCTGTTCATTAGCGATGCTACTCCCACTCCGGCGCAGATGGTACAGTGTAGCTACGCAGGCTGCCGTGAGGCGACAGGCCACATCCCAGGCACGGGATAGGCTTGGAGTCAGGCTTGGCTCTTCCCTTTGATCCTCTCTAAGAGTTGTGCTCCTTTCATGTCACCTACAATCGAAAAGTAGGCAGTGTTGCCTGAGGTTAATTATATTTGGAATAATAAACCCACTTGTAAAAATGCTAGTGCAAGGTACTCATAAGAATTTACCAAGACAGTGAAAAATTAATTAAATTTGCCAAAGGGCAGCCTCAGTCGGAGGCTGTGCATAAGTTGCAGGGGTGTAAAAGAAAACACATTGAATGTGAGAAGAAAATATTAGAAAATATTTAAATTTTATCCTACTTTTATATTTTTTATAATGCACACATTATAAAAATGTGTGCATTATATGACTCCACAAGTACATAATTTATGAATCTATACATGTTTAGGTATTGAAGTGTGTTCTAGAAAGATTTTGCTAATAGGATGTGAGAACTACTTCCTATGTCTTTCACAGCAAACAAGTTGGTTCATCATTTTATTTTTTCAATAGTTCAAATGAATACAGATCCAAAGAGAGAGGTATAGGAGACAGAATGAAGATTTTGCTACCAAGAGGTCCTAAGTTCAAATCTCAACTGATCACTTAACGTCGTGGTCATCTAGGACAAGATTACATCTCTGAACATCAATTTCCTCATCTGTATAAAAAGGATAATAGCTCCCATTATTTTAAATGAGGTAATTTGTTTAAAGTGCATAGTAGATTGCTTGGCACAATAGATAGTACCTATTATTGCTTGTAAAATCCTTTATTCAAGTTGTCATCCTATTTGTCACATTTTTACATGTGCTAATGGAACATGGTTACATTAAAAACATAAATAATGTTTAGTCCCTTGGGCTAGAGAGAGATAAAATTTTCTTGTCCTTTTCAACTCAAACCATAAAGTGTACACCGTGCACTTATTAATTTATGCAAGAGCCCTTGATTCTTGTCTTCATGGGCTCAGCTCTGCTCAGCCATAACTGGATTAATGCATGTCCACGTCCACATTACAAGATTCATTAAGAAAAGAAAAGTCAGCTCACACTATGTGGTTAAGGATAATGGAAATTTGCTTATTAGAAGTCTTCCAGAGAGAAAATTTCTTAATTACTTGCTTTCGATTAAAATGAAGGTAAACAGAAGCAATTCAGAAGTTAACCTTTTGATCATGTTTTCCTGAATATAGTGTGGAAGTCTGACAATTAAGAAGCAATTTCCTGAAGTTCTGTTACATTTGTCTGAGTCTCAGACAGTTTGCAATCAAACAAAAAAACAGGAGAGTCACCTCACATACTTTGTGGAAGAGGGTGATATGAAAGTAAGGAGTTTACCAAGAAAAAATTTGGATCAGATCAGCCTAATTCTTTTAAAGGAGAAACTAGACCAAGCTCAACATTCAGAAAACGAAGATCATGACATCTGGTCCCATCACTTCATGGGAAATAGATGGGGAAACAGTGGAAACAGGGTCAGACTTTATTTTTCTGGGCTCCAAAATCACTGCAGATGGTGACTGCAGCCATGAAATTAAAAGACGCTTACTCCTTGGAAGAAAAGTTATGACCAACCTAGATAGTATATTCAAAAGCAGAGACATTACTTTGCCAACTAAGGTGCATCTAGTCAAGGCTATGGTTTTTCCTGTGGTCGTGTATGGATGTGAGAGTTGGACCGTGAAGAAGGCTGAGCACCGAAGAATTGATGCTTTTGAACTGTGGTGTTGGAGAAGACTCTTGAGAGTCCCTTGGACTGCAAGGAGATCCAACCAGTCCATTCTGAAGGAGATCAACCCTGGGATTTCTTTGGAAGGAATGATGCTAAAGCTGAAACTCCAGTACTTTGGCCACCTCATGAGAAGAGTTGGCTCATTGGAAAAGACTTTGATGCTAGGAGGGATTAGGGGCAGGAGGAGAAGGAGACGACCGAGGATGAGATGGCTGGATGGCATCACGGACTCGATGGATGTGAGTCTGAGTGAACTCCGGGAGTTGGTGATGGACAAGGAGGCCTGGCGTGCTGCGATTCATGGGGTCGCAAAGAGTTGGACACGACTGAGCGACTGAACTGAGCTGCACTGAGACTAGTTAGTCAAGGGACTGCCTTAGACACAATGTATCTGATTTCTGAAAAGCATTTGCAGGGTATATTGTCACAACTCAGTAACCGACATGGGATGTATGGTCCTGACCACATGGTGGTTAGGTGGGTATGTAGGATTGTAACCCGGTGTATACAGGACAGGGAGTGATTAGGCAGTAATGCCTTGAGTGATTGTTTAGAGGAAGATGGTTAATGATGTAACATTTTTGGACAATAAGGGAATTCATTTTTAGTTTGGACTATAAGAAGAAAGTGATTCTTCTGATATTAATATTTAAAATGCTCCTCAAATTACAACAGGTTTCAGAAAACCCTGGTTGTTTCAGAAACAATGCACATGTACAGTGTAGACAAAAAGAGTTCCAAAGCTATGTTGTCATACAACCATTTCCAGAGAAAGCAGAGGATCAGATTCTCTCATAGGAATCAATTGCTAAAAAAAATAATTACCATGGTCAAGGGTGTGAGCAGACTATTAACACTTTTCTAATTAGTGAGGAAGGTCTTTAAGAGTGGTGTGCTGGTGAGTGTTTAACACTTTTCTAATTAGTGAGGAAGATCTTTAAGAGTGGTGTGCTGGTGAGTGTTTAGCAATGTATGCATTATAGATACCACAGAAGTAAATAACCACAAGGTCACTGTTGTGGTCACTAATAAATAATCACTTTTATAGTTAATAGTAAAATGTAGTAAAACTGAGAAGTGACATTTTAAGCATTTGTTGCCTTTTCCAAAAACTTTTTTTTGAAACTTTAAAAACTTTTCATTTTGAAATAATTTTAGATTGATAGAAGAGCTGTAAGATAGTATAGAGAGTCCCCACATACCCTTCACGCATCTCCTAATGTTTTAACATGTTTTAGAACCATTGTACATTTATCAAAACTAAGAAATGAATGTTGATAAAACAGACTTTATTTGGTTTTCACCAGTTTTCCCACTAATGTTCTTTTTCTGTCCAGGATCCCATTCAAGGTACTGTGCTACACTTATTTGTCATGTTTCCTTAGTTCCCCCTGGTCTATCATGGTTTCTTAGGCTTTCCTTGTTTTTTCTATGACAATTTCAATATAATTTACTTAATTGTCAGTTAATTTTTGAGTCAGTTACTCATAGGCTCGTGACTTATTGGCGCACAATGCTAAAGAGTGTGGTTTAATGGATCAATGTCATGTGGACAGAGGTTTCTAGGGACGTAACCGGAAGGATTTGTCGTTGGTCTTTGCTCTTCAGCAGTCTTAATGATGCCTTGGAAACGACTGTTGCTGCCATGCAAGTAAAGGCTTCCCTGGTGGCTCCGTCAGTAAAGAATCCACCATGCAAATCATATTGGCATGTGATACAGCTGTGGGAATGTAACAAGTATGTTGGATTATAGTATAGAACCACAGAGATTGCAACATAATAGACAAATTTAACAGCATACAATTTTATAAAGATAAATGTATTTTATAACATAAATGTAACCAACATTTATGTACCAAAGCCACTTCCATAAATGTGCCAAGGAGACATGATTTAACAGAAGTTCATACTAAACACATGTTTAGGGCTTGGGCTTTGTGGACAGAGTGGGAGCCCCAGGGCCCAGCAGGAAGGGAGGCTTGGCTTCATTTCAGGGGCATGATCTCTCCTGAATGTGAGGAAAATGTGAATATTTTTAGGGACATGTCCATCCAAAAATCACATAATTTGTCTCAAATGTGTCATGATAAATGTGATGTAATTTTCAAGGGAGAGTGTCCAGAATCACAAAGAGCCTCTGCCCAGCGAAGGCAGTGTGAAAAGGGACCTGGAAAGGTGAGGTCAGGCAAAACTGCCTCAGCTCATGATCATGTAGCCAAAGAGGCCTTGCGTAAGTTTCCCATGGCCAAGGGCGAAAGTGTGCCCTCAGGCTTAAAATGTAGTCTCTCGGTAAGAGCATGAGTGACTGCAAGTGGTGAGCCAGTGCTGTGATTTGATTGCCAGAGCTTATTCTCTTGCTCTGCGTCTGTGGAGCTATAGTGTCAGCTCAAATGAGCTAATAGACTCACTCATGTTTACATTGTTCAGTCAAATCAGGAGTTATGGTCAGTTCTGGACATCAGAACTCTGAGTATTGTAAAGGAAGGTAGTCGGAGTGGTCAGAGAATGCTAACCAATGCCCTAGAAGGAACATGAGAGAAACTGGGGGATGCTTAGCCTGCTGAAGAGAAGATGTAGGAGAGTGAGGATTACTGCTTCCCAGTATTTGAAAAGCTCTCTCATGCAGGAGCACAATTAGACTTGGACAAATGGTTGCACACGCGAGAAGGACAAATTTTAGCTCAACAAACAGAGGAGCTTTTAATTATTCAGTTCAGTTCAGTCGCTCAGTCGTGTCCGACTCTTTGCGACCCCATGAATCACAGCACGCCAGGCCTCCCTGTCCATCACCAACTCCTGGAATTTACCCAAACTCATGTTCATCGAGTTGGTGATGCCATCTAGCCATCTCATCCTCTGTCGTCCCCTTCTCCTCCTGCCCCCAATCCCTCCCAGCATCAGAGTCTTTTCCAATGAGTCAACTCTTCGCATGAAGTGGCCAAAGTACTGGAGTTTCAGCTTCAGCATCAGTCCTTCCAAAGAACGCCCAGGACTGATCTCCTTTAGGATGGACTGGTTGGATCACCTTGCAGTCCAAGGGACTCTCAAGAGTCTTCTCCAACACCACAGTTCAAAAGCATCATTCTTCGGTGCTCAGCTTTCTTCACAGTCCAACTCTCACATCCATACATGACCACTGGAAAAACCACAGCCTTGACTAGACGGACTTTTGTTGGCAAAGTACTGTCTCTGCTTTTGAATATGCCATCTAGGTTGGTCATAACTTTTCTTCCAAGGAGTAAGCGTCTTTTAATTTCATGGCTGCAATCACCATCTGCAGTGATTTTGGAGCCCCCCAAAATAAAGTCTGACACTGTTTCCACTGTTCCCCCATCTATTTTCCATAAAGTGATAGAGTGCTCTCTAAAAACGGAGTAAGCTACCTCAGGCAGAAATATTTAGGTAGAAGCAAAATAAACACTTGGTAGAAATGTTGTCTAGAAGACTGTCTATTTTGCTTTGACAGTTGTGTATTTCTAAGTGTGACAGTTCATATTCTGTTGGCCACCAGCATAATGCTATCAGCATGAAGTGGGATGTTGTGTTGGATTGTTAATGGTTCTCATCAGCCCTTTGATGCTTTGCACCATCAAGCATTGGTGCCAAAGTGCCCTCCCACTGCTGACCATGGTGTTTCAGTCATGGAGGGGTGCAGTGCAGTGTCCAATGTGACCACACTCCACACTGTGTATTCCAGTTTAGGAGTACGTGTGTACTCTCCCCAGTCTTCGTGATTTTCTCCATCAAACATCATCTCTTTTAAGGTTAAGTATTGCTTACTCCTTGCAATAGGAGTAAGGAAAGTTATGACCAACCTAGACAGCATATTAAAAAGCAGAGATATTACTTTGCCAACAAAGGTCCATCTAGTCAAGGCTATGGTTTTTCCAGTGGTCATGTATGGATGTGAGAGTTGGACTATAAAGAAAGCTGAGAGCAGAAGAATTGATGCTTTTGAACTGTGGTGTTGGAGAAGACTCTTGAGAGTCCCTTGGACTGCAAGGTGATCCAACCAGTCCATCCTAAAGGAGATCAGTCCTGGGTATTCATTGGAAGGACTGATGCTGAAGCTGAAACTCTGATACTTTGGCCACCTGATGCGAAGAGCTGACTCATTTGAAAAGACCCTGATGCTGGGAAAAATTGAGGGCAGGAGGAGAAGGGGATGACAGAGGATGAGATGGTTGGATGGCATCACCAACTCAATGGACATGGGTTTGGGTGGACTCTGGGAGTTGGTGATGGACAGGGAGGCCTGGCGTGTTGCAGTCCATGGGGTTGCAAAGAGTAGGACACGACTGAGTGACTGAACTGAACTGATTGTACACTACACATCTTTTATGAAGACGTAACATTTTAAAAACAATGCTAGTGTTTTTCTGTTACTTTTCTGTTGTTACTACTTTTGTTAATACCCTGGTTATCAAGTTGCAGGTGTTTTCTGCAATCTGCCTCTGTTATCTATTTTGCCCATAAACTCTGGAATTTTTAGGGTGTTATTTGGAAGAATAAATGGCAATAGGACAGAATTGTTTCTGTTGAGTTTGGATTTACAGCGATTGTTCTCAATCCTGACTGTACATGTCAGCTCGTGCTTGTGGTCAATTGCTCAGTCATGTCTGACTCTTTGTGACCCCATGGACTCCCCAGCAGGCTCCTCTGTCCATGGAATTTCCCAGGCAAGAATACTGCAGTGGGTTGCCATATCCTTCTCCAGGGATCTTTGCTACCCAGGTATTGAACCCTTGTTTCCTGCATTAGCAGGTGGATTCTCTACTGCTGAGCCACTTGGAAAGTCTTCCTAATCAACTAGGGCCTACCTAAATTCATAGGGCCTACCTCAAGACCTCCTAGAGGCAGAACCTGCAATATTGTGTTTTTAACAAGTTCATTGCAGTCAGCCTGGAACCAGATAAGAAGCTTTGGTTTGTAATCACTAGACGGATAACTCTTAGCTCTGTAATTCTGCCCTCACCCCTACCTTCCCTGCCATCTATTAAGACAAAGCAAATGCTATCCTTGAAATAGTGAAGTAGCAAAATAAACATTTCAGTGTGGACACAGACATCTGCCAGCATGGCAGTGAACTTGAGGTGTCCTGCACAGTGTGTATGTTAGAACCATGGGAATTTTGCAAGATAAGCATCTCTGGTTGAAATAGCCTTCAAATCACAACATTTTTCATACCACTAAAGTTCAGCTCTCAAGAAGATTGTGTTTATTAGGTTATTTTGAAGGTGCTTTCAGCCAGGCAGTCAGCAGTTTGAACAGATTAGCATCATTAGGAGATCAGAAACAAGTTGGGAATTGGACGTCAATTTATGATCATTGTCGTCCCAGTGAATTCCCCATTGACTTGGGACATTTTGACGTAAATGAACATTTTCACTTGTGAGAGGTGTTATTAGAACAGGAAGGGTGGAGCAGGTAAGCATGGAAGTTTGTTAGCTGTGCAGCTGGTCATTCACTTGGGAGTTGCTCAAATCAATTTTATGGCCACTAATCTCAATATTGCAATTATAAAATTTACTTCAAAGACCATATGTATGGCACTGCTCCCCATTTCGAGATTGTCTCTCCCCCTCCATCAATATAATTTCACGGTGACTGCTTAACAGTGTTAAACAGGCAAATCTTGAACTTTACATATCAAATAGGGATCTAACTTTCTAGAAAGTTATCTCTCATGGTAAGATGTTTTCTTAGTCTTGGATTAAGCATAAATAGGCAGCTGAGCTATGAGCCCTTTGCTGTCGAATCTTGATAAGAGAGATGCCAGGAGGCTTGAAGAAGAGGAATAAGAAAAACCTGATACAAAGCTGTGCTCCAGTACCCTGGCACGTTATAAGATATTTATAACCCATCTGAGCTGTCTGAAGCGCAAGCGGGCGTATTGTGGCAGTACAGAGATTGCGCCCTCCCTTGTGTACATCAGCTGTTTGGCAAAACAGATTTAAAGCAAGAAACTTCACTCACAAATCAAAGGTGGAAAAGAATTCATTAAAAACAAAAAACAAAAAAATACCTCGTTTTCTTGAAATGACTAAGCCCATTCAGCAACTGTGCTCCACGGCTGTTGAAGTAGAATCATCTTAGAATGGCAAGGGACACATTTTACAGTCAGGAACCTACACTTTGCAGCTGTGGGCCTCGGAGTCATCACTACTTGCCCTGGTTTCTTGTGCTTGTCTTTACAACAGTCAAACCAGAACAGCCTTTCTTCAGTCTTGTTCTAGAGCAATGTGTGTACAAAATCATACCATACAGGTCAGAGGGCTAAAGATGTAGCCAGCTAATTAAAAATAATGGTAATAAGAAGAAAGGAGTGAAAACAAGCCCCCAGTAGAAACCGGAATCCCTGCTACCCTCCACCCTAAGCAAGAACATGAGGTAAATGCAAAAATTTTTACTGAGTCCCAAATTCTCTTAAATGAGCAAGACTGAATCAAAACTTTTAATAGTCTCCAGGTTATTTTAAAGTTTTTTAAATATATTTTATTTTTTAAAGTTTTTATTTGCTTATTTATTTTTGGCTATGTTGGGTCTTCGTTGCTGCACTCAGGCTTTCTCTAGTTGCAGTCCAGGGCTTCTCACCGTGCTCCCTTCTCTTGTTGCAGAGCTTAGGCTCCAGGATGCATGAACTTCAGTAATTGTAGCGCACGGGCTTAGCTGCTCTGCAGCCTGTGTATCTTCTTGGACCAGGGACTGAATCTGTGTTGCCTGCATTGGCAGGTGAATTCTTAACCACTACACCACCACCAAGGAAGTCCTTATTTTATTTTTTTAATTGAAGTATAGTTAATTTACAATTTTGCCTTAATTTCAAGTGTACAACAAAGTGATTCAATTATATATATATATATTGGAGAAGGCAATGGCACCCCACTCCAGTACTCTTGCCTGGAAAATCCCATGGACGGAGGAGCCTGGTAGGCTGCAGTCCATGGGGTCGCTAAGAGTCAGACACGCCTGAGCGACTTCCCTTTCACTTTTCACTTTCATGCATTGGAGAAGGCAATGACAACCCACTCCAGTGTTCTTGCCTGGAGAATCCCAGGGATGGGGGAGCCTGGTGGGCTGACGTCTATGGGGTTGCACAGAGTCGGACACGACTGAAGCGACTTAGCAGCAGCAGCATGTGGATGCTTGGGGCTGGTGCATGGGGATGATCCAGAGAGAGGATATGGGGTGGGAGGTGAGAGGGGGATTCAGGATTGGGAGCTCGTATACACCTGTGGCGGATTCAAGTCAATGTATGGCAAAACCAATACGGTATTGTAAAGTAAAATAAAGTAAAAATAAAATTTAAAAAAATAAATAAAATAAAAACAGTAAAAATATATATATATTCTTTTTCAGATTTTTTTCCATTATAAATTATTACAAGATATTGAGTATAGTTCCCTTTGCTATACAGTAGGTCCTTGTTGTTTACCTGTTTTGTATATAGTAGTGTGTACATGTTAATCCCAAACTCCTAATTTATCTCTCCACCTCTGCCCCTACTATTCCCTTTGTTAAGCATAAATGTGCTTTCTGTATGTGAGTCTGCTTGTTTTTTTAAAAAATTCTTTTGTATCTTTTTTTAAATTTTTTTTAAATATTTAACTTTATTATTAAACAAAAATAATTTGAAAAATATAAGAGCATCTCATTTCAAAACTACAAAGTGTGAGGAATAGATAGAAAAAATGAATTAATCAGAAAAATATAAAAGATTCTATAGATTCTTTTATGTATCATATTTTTAGATTTCACAAATAAGTTACATCATATGATATTTGTTTTTCTCTGACTTTACTTCACTTTAATATGATAATCTCTAGGTCCAGCCTGTTGCTGCAAATCGTATTATTTCACTTTTTTATGGCTGAGTAATATTCCACTGGGTATATATATATACCACATCTTCTTTATCCATTCATCTGTTTATGAACATTTAGGTTGTCTAGGCTACTTCTTCATTTCTCTGGCCATGATGAGGGTCTTGCAGGATCTTACTTCCCTGACCAGGGATTGAACTGGGGCCACTGCCATGAAAGTGGCAAGTCCTAACTATTGGACTACCAGGAAATTCCTTAGACTACTTCTTGAAGGATAGACTCTAAAGAGGAGCAGTCAAAAGAATGACTTTACAGAAAGCAAACTGAAAATATAAGCAAGAAATAAGAGAAGAGGAAGAATTGAGAGGAGAAAAAAGGAGAAAGAGATAGAGAATGGATAGAGACGAGAGTATTTGATGTGCTGTGTATGGCAACATCTTAGAAACACCACTAGGAAATGACTGTTTCTTTTCCAGGAGGTTAAATCAAATATCAAAACATTTGGCTTTTCCATTTTTACTTTATTGTAAACTCCTCTATTGTGATTCATTTTCTTTCAGAGTATTATCACACATCCTAGCACATAGTGGCTGTTCAATTAATTGTGAAAGGGGGAGGGGATGGCAGGTTAATATTTACTTTTTTATTTTAAAATTTATTTTGTTCTATTTTTGAATAAATGTTTTATTACAGACTGAATTGTATCCTCCACCCCCTGCTAAATCTATATTCAACGTTGAATTATACCCTCAAATGTGACTATAGATAGGGCCTTTAAGGAAATAGTTAAGGTTATTAAGATGGGGCCCTAATCCATTAGGACTGATGTAAGAAGCAGAAGAGGCAGAGAAGTGCATTAAGACCAAGAAAAGGCCGCGGGACAACACAGCTAGAAGGCAGCTGTCTACAAGGCAGGAAAAGGGATATCATCAGAAACCAATCCTGCAAGCACTTTGATATTGGACCTCCACTGTCTAGAACTGTGAGGAAATAAATTTCTGTTGTTTAAGCCACCCAGTCTGTAGTATTCTGTATGGCAGCCCAAAGAGACTACTACAGTATGGTTCCAAGATTAAAAGGTGAAATGAAAAGTCTTCCTCCTACTCTTGCCTCTTCCCCAAATACCCTTCCCTGCCTTTAAAACAGCAGGAAGAATATTACTGAACAATTTTCTTACTGACTCATGACTAATGGGTCTATTAGTAATGCAGTGGGCACTAATGGATTGTGGGTAGTGATGTCCTTATGACATCACAAGTTATACAGGGCTTTGAACACTTCTTTTATCCTCACCTTGTGGTAACTTTCAATATTTTTTTATTTTTTAAGAAAGATTGAGAAACAATTTCCTTGACTGTTTACCAGCAGTGATTGGAACAGTTTATGCGTTCATCACTAGTATCTGCTCCACTGATGGCTGATTACCAGTTCTGTTAACATTGTTTATAAAATAGGAGTTAGTAAGAGCTAAACAAGAGCTGAGCCTTTTTGTATGAGGAAAACACACAGGCTTTGATCTTCCTTCTACCTTTTCAGAAGTGCTTTAAATTTGTTGTCTAGTTTCTGGCTATGTTCTGGTAGTTGGGGTTGCTAGAGAGTAATTTCCAGTTAGCATTTTATATTCATAAGTGATCATCTGCCTCTATGATTTCAGTCTAACATTAATGGCTTTGCCAGGAGCTAACATTGCTTTGCTTCAGAGCTTAGTTATGGGCCTCCCGGTGCTTGCCTGTGAGAATTTCAAAAAGTCCACCTCTTCTCAACCTCTAAATTCCTTATTATTCCCAGGCGATGTAAGAGTTGTTACATAAAACTAGTTAGAGCAGTATATTAAAAATGAAACAAGGAGCCCCTTTACTTAGGTAAAAGCTTTCCACTAGACATTCATGTGATGTTCTCTGGAAAGGCTCACTATGGGTGGTGCTCAGGTAGATGGCTAGACTTTGAGAGCTCCTCTGACCTGCTGCGCACCAAGCATCATCACTATCACAGATGAAAACAAGAAAAAGAAAAATTGCTCTTTAATATTCTCTCCTAGTATAGGAAGGGAGCAGATCTTTTTTTTGCTTCTTCTTCTTGCTGCTGCTGCTGCTAAGTCGCTTCAGTCGTGTCTGACTCTGTGCGACCCCAGAGACAGCAGCCCACCAGGCTCCCCCATCCCTGGGATTCTCCAGGCAAGAATGCTGGAGTGGGTTGCCATTTCCTTCTCCAATGCATGAAAGTGAAAAGTGAAATTGAAGTTGCTCACTTGTGCCTGACTCTTGGTGACCCCATGGACTGCAGCCCACCAGGCTCCTCTATCTATGGGATTTTCCAGGCAAGAGTACTGGAGTGGGGTGCCATTGCCTTCTCCTTTCTTGCTTCTTAGGTTAGACTTAACTATACAGTAAAATATGACTAGTTCTTCATACTTTGTCCATTTAGTAGAAACAGCCAGGCCTGCATGTACCTTTAGTTCTTGAGACACATGAGCCTGGAGTCTGATGAACCTGAGTTCAAATCTTGATTACAGCACTCACTGGCCAAATGACAATATTCAAGTTTCTTCATGTCTCCAAGTCTCATTTTCCTTTAATGTAAAATAGAAATATTATTAATGGTTACCTTATAGGATTTATATGAGAGTTAAGTGAGATGGTGGGTGGGCAGAGGTTTTTACTGGGCCTTGTAGTGTTCAGTTCAGTTCAGTCGCTCAGTCGTGTCCGACTCTTTGTGACACCATGAATCGCAGCACGCCAGGCCTCCCTGTTCATCACCATCTCTCGGAGTTCACTCAGACTCACATCCATCGAGTCAGTGATGCCATCCAGCCATCTCATTCTCGGTCGTCCCCTTTTCCTCCTGCCCCCAATCCCTCCCAGCATCAGAGTCTTTTCCAATGAGTCAACTCTTCGCATGAGGTGGCCAAAGTACTGGAGTTTCAGCTTTAGCATCATTCCTTCCAAAGAAATCCCAGGGTTAATCTCCTTCAGAATGGACTGGTTGGATCTCCTTGCAGTCCAAGGGACTCTCAAGAGTCTTCTCCAACACCACAGTTCAAAAGCATCAATTCTTCGGCGATCAGCCTTCTTCACAGTCCAACTCTCACATCCATACATGACCACAGGAAAAACCATAGCCTTGACTAAGCTATGACCAGTGCATTTTCTTGGCAAAACTCTATTAGTCTTTGCCCTGCTTCATTCCGCATTCCAAGGCCAAATTTGCCTGTTACTCCAGGTGTTTCTTGACTTCCTACTTTAGCATTCCAGTCCCCTATAATGAAAAGGACATCTTTTTTGGGTGTTAGTTCTAAAAGATCGTGTAGGTCTTCATAAAACCGTTCAACTTCAGCTTCTTCAGCATTACTGGTTGGGGCATAGACTTGGATAACTGTGATATTGAATGGTTTTCCTTGGAGACGAACAGAGATCATTCTGTCGTTTTTGAGATTGCATCCAAGTACTGCATTTCGGACTCTTTTGTTGACCATGATGGCTACTCCATTTCTTCTGAGGGATTCCTGCCCACAGTAGTAGATATAATGGTCATCTGAGTTAAATTCACCCATTCCAGTCCATTTTAGTTCGCTGATTCCTAGAATGTCGACGTTCACCCTTGTCATCTCTTGTTCGACCACTTCCAATTTGCCTTGATTCATGGACCTGACATTCCAGGTTCCTATGCAGTATTGCTCTTTACAGCATCGGATCTTGCTTCTATCACCAGTCACATGCACAACTGGGTATTGTTTTCGCTTTGGCTCCATCCCTTCATTCTTTCTGGACTTAGTTGTGTTTCATCAACCCCTCAGTATGACCAACCCAGATAGCATATTAAAAAGCAGAGACATTGCCAACCAAGGTTCGTCAAGTCAAAGCTATGGTTTTTCCAGTAGTCATGTATGGATGTGAGAGTTGGACCATAAAGAAAGCCAAACACCGAAGAACTGATGCTTTTGAACTGTGGTGTTGGAGAAGACTCTTGAGAGTCCCCTGGACTCAAGGAGATCCAACCAGTACATCTTAAAGGAGATAAGTTCTGGGTGTTCATTGGATGGGGTGATGTTGATGCTGAAGCTCCAATACTTTGGCCACCTGATGTGAAGAACTGACTCATTTGAAAAGACCCTGATGCTGGGAAAGATTGAAGGCAGGAGGAGAAGGGGATGACAGAGGGTGAGATGGTTGGATGGCATCATCAACTCGATGGACATGAGTTTGAGCAAGCTCCAGAAGTTGGTGATGAAAAAGGATAGCTGGCATACTGCAGTCCATGGGGTCACAAAGAGTTGGACATGACTGAGCAACTGAACTGAACCCCTCAGTGTCTGTGTCCAGCATGGATTCACCAGAGGTGAGCGATCTTTTGGCGCACAGACCAATTCAGGACATATTGAATATTTATGAGCCACTTTAAAAATGCAAACTTAAAATATATTTAAGTCTCTAGAAAGACTATATATCCATACAAATTAAATTACCAACTTTGTTTAATAGAAGAGTGATGATAAAAAAAATGGCACTACTTATCCACAGAAATTCTGTTATCATGGTATCACTCTCTAATCTTTCATCCTCAAACTAGCTCATGAGCCAAAAGGGTCCCTTAGATCTTGGAACTTTGGAACAATGATAATAGCTGTCATATAATTTGACTAACTTGAATGACCCATTTTTTGGTCATCATCAATAAATCAATAAGTAGGACATGAAACCATACTGTGTATATTCAATATTGTTGTTTCAAGTCTCATCCTCTTCTCAAAACACAAAGCATTTTATTTAACAAAATCTGTATCCTTTTTATTAAATGAGTCTACAAGAAATGTCTTTAAAATGGTGGTCTAAGACCAGAATCACACAAGGTTGTTAAAGTGCAGATTTTTGAGGCAGGGCTGGTCCTGGGAATATGCAGCATGAAGGTTCCAAATAATGCCAAAGTTAGAGAATTGTTGCCCTAAAACATACAGAGGTTGGCATTTCAAGCCTCCCTCTTGAATTTTCTTTCTTTTTTTTTTTTTTGGTAATCAATACAGAGGAGCCTGGTGGGCTACAGTCCATAGAGTCACAAAGAGCTGGACATGACTGAAGTGACTTAGCATAGCATGCACAATGTTAACCTAGAACAGTGAATTCAAACTCCAGGCCCCACCTGCTTCTGCTTTCAAAGTGGGATTGAATATATGGAATAAGGTTTAGATCATTCTGATGTTTCTCTAGGAACCACTGTTTTGGAAATTCTGATTGGATCAAAGTTTTTGTGATTGTTAACTAGTCCTTCTGACTATAAGGCAAATATCTTTCTTTTGTTAATTCCTTTTTTCAAAAATAGATTACACTAAATTTTATCCTACTGTGACCATAAGACACATCTCAAGCTTTTATCTGATGAAGTAGAGTACTTAGCACTCTGAACAATAATGAAACATTTGGAACTTTCAAGAACAATCTAGAAATTTCAGTTTTGCAAAAGTTTCTTAATACTCTAGGATCTGGATAAATATATCCTTTTCTCTAGGCTGAGTTAAACCAGATAACTCTCCTAATGCACTAATCCAGATAAGTAATTTATGCCCTGTCTCATTTTCAAAACCAGAGCTTTGGAGAGGCATATTCTACTTTTCCTCAGTAAAGTCATCTTTTCCCACCTGATGGAGGAAGCCATCCTCTTTGGCTATCACCTCAATTGGTTCACTTATTTTTTAAGTTAAACGATTTGGCTTCTCTGTAACTGGAAGGGGTTCAATTATCTTAAAAACTTCACTGGCTTCTTATTGAGTATTTTCAGCAATGACTTACATTAGGACAAAGAATACTTCTCTGAAGGGCCTTAAGAAGGTAGATCTCTTTTTGAATCACCTAGAGCTCAAGACTCAACTTCTCAACAAGGATAGGTATCCTTCCTATAAGTGGAAACGTCAATATTCAGCAAATGTTCACTGAGTTAGAGTCTTAGGTCTCAGGGAACAAGAATGAATAAGGCCTAGGACTTTGCTTGAAGTCATGAGTGGGAGATAACTCTTGTTTTAGTGGCTGTAATATAACATAATAAGGGTCCCCCTCATAGGTGTTGAACCAGGAGTCATGGGAGCCACACGCAGGAGATGGTTAGTCTGCCTGGGAGGTGAGAATGAGGTAGAGGCTCGGAGCAAATGTAACACAGGGGATGACAGCTGCATTTGGCTACAGATGCGTTCCCATGATTGAAAGCACCTTTTTTGCTTCATATTGTGGGGTGAGGGGGAAGGTGTGGTAGGGAGAGAGGTCTACCTGTTCATTTTCCATCTTTGGTGGAGTATTTGACTTCTGGGAGTTAAAAGCTGGCATTTCTGAAGTGACATTTAAGATTAGTCATATGGTTTTCATTTGACAATGATTTGAGACATCAAATGATCTCTTTTACACTTTGGTTACATGATAGTTCGATAGCTACTGTAAAATGGCTAAACCACTTGCCAAATTTTGAAAAGCAGACCATCAGTCCAAAGGGAGTGACACTGAATTTATATACAACCAAGAATTGCAAATGCAATTTCAGCACCAGCTTCTTCATCTAAGCAATTTGCCAGACCCTTTGCATAAATCAATAGTTAAGATTATTTTTAAAGTTCCCCAGTGATTTAATAATGCCACTTTTCCTGTTATTGATTATACATAGACATTGGTAATCTACACAGAGTCTAATCAATTTGTCCAGTTTATATGCTGAGACCCCTAGAGAAACCCAGAAAAATTCAGAGAAGGGTTATTTCTTTCACTTTCTTCCTCATGTCACCAAATAATTCCTTATGAACTCTATAAGGAGGTAATCTATGTGCTTTATCAGGTCTTTTATCTAACAAAATAATTCTACTGGTTTTGCTCTGAATCATTTTCTGTGAGCTCACTTAACACAGACATAATTCTTTCCCCCTCGGACTGAGAAATGCCCTAAAACTTTCTTAATCACTCCAGGCTGCTATTACTTTCAGGACAGCCCCAGTGTATATGTAACTGTTGCCTTCATTAATTCTGGTTTATCACAGTGGGTATGCAGCAATAACCACCTTTCATGGAGTGGCCTGCAATTACCGTGTTTAATATATGCCATTTACTTTGATCTTGCTCTTCACGGATGGTGTTGAAACCACAGTGCAAGGGCAGTAGCCCAAGGTTACTAACCAAGTGGGCAGGAAGATTGGGATTTTAACTAGCCTTTGGTTTCCGACACCTATTTTGATAAAACTCATAAAATAATTCTTTGGTTTCACTAAGTCCCTTACTTATTTATATTGACCACTTTAAATTAATTAAGTTTATTAGTTAAACTTTTGTGATAGCTAGTGATAAAAACCCAGCTCAAACTAGTGTAGTCAAAAATGGGAACGTCTTGGGGTTCAGTTGCCTGTGGGAGGAAGCAGTGTTGCTTCTGAGCCCAGTCGTACTGGAGTCAGGGATTCCTGCTCTGCATTGCCTCCCTTTCTCTCCATCCCTTTTTTCCTGCACATGACATAAAAAAAATGCTTGTAAGAATATGGAGAGAGCTTCCCTGATGGCTCAGCTGGTAAATAATCTGCTTGCAATGCAGGAGACCTGGCTGGATTCAATCCCTGGGTTGAGAAGATCCCCTGGAGAAGGAAATGGCAACCTACTCCAGTATTCTTGCCAATAGAATCCTGTGGACAGAGGAGCCTGGTGGGCTGCTGTCCATAGGGTCACACAGAGTCTGACACGACTGAAGCGACTTAGCATCCATGCATGCATTGGAGGAGGAAATGGTAACCCACTCCAGTATTCTTGCCTGGAGAATCCCAGGGACAGAAGAGCCTGGTGGGCTGCTGTCTATGGGGTCACACAGAGTTGGACACGACTGAAGTGACTTAGCAGCAGCAGCAGCAACCCACTCCAATATTCTGGCCTGGAGGATTCCATGGACTGTATAGTCCATGAGGTCGAAAAGAGTCACCTTGCTTCCTCCTACAGGCAACTGAACCCCAAGAGGTTCCCATTTTTTACTACACTAATTTGAGTTTTTTTTTTTTTTTTAATCACTGGCCATCACAAAAGTTTAACTAATAAACTTAATTTAAAGTGGTCAATATAAATAGGTAAGGGACTTAGTGAAACCAAATAATTATTTTATGAGTTTTATCAAAATAGGTTTTGGAAACCAAAGGCTAGTTAAAATACCAATCTTCCTACCCAACTGTATATTGTCACCCTGCTTGTTTAATGTAGATGCAGAGTACATCATGAGAAACGCTGGGCTAGATGAAGCACAAGCTGGAATCAAGATTGCCGGGAGAAATATCAATAACCTCAGATATGCAGATGACACCACCCTTATGGCAGAAAGTGAAGAAGAACTAAAGAGCATCTTGATGAAAGTGAAAGAAGAGAGTGAAAAAGTTGGCTTAAAGCTCAACATTCAGAAAATGAAGATCATGGCATCCGGTTCCATCACTTCATGACAAATAGATGGGGAAACAGTGTAAACAGTTGCAAACTTCATTTTGGGGGGCTCCAAAATCACTGCAGATGGTGACTGCAGCCATGAAATTAAAAGATGCTTACTCCTTGGAAGGAAAGTTATGACGAACCTAGACAACATATTAAAAAGCAGAGACATTACTTCGTCAACAAAGGTCCATCTAGTCAAAGCTATGGTTTTTCCAGTAGTCATGCATGGATGTGAGAGTTGGACCTTAAAGAAAGCTGAAAACCTAAGAATTGATGCTTTTGACCTGTGGTGTTGGAGAAGACCCTTGAGAGTCCCTTGGACTGCAAGGAGATCCAACCAGTCCATCCTAAAGGAAGTCAGTCCTGAATATTCATTGGAAGGACTCATATTGAAGCTGGAACTCCAATACTTTGGCCACCTGATGTGTAGAACTGACTCATTTGAAAAGACCCTGATGCTGGGAAAGATTGAAAGCAGGAGGAGAAGGGGACGACAGAGGATGAGATGATTGGATGGCATCACCAACTCAATGGACATGAGTCTGAGCAAACTCTGGGAGTTGGTGATGGACAGGGAGGCCTGGCATGCTACAGTCCATGTGGTCACAAAGAGTTGGACACAACTGAGCAACTGAACTGAACTGAAGAATATGGAGACAAGGAACATCTTGTACACTGTTAGTGTGAATGTAAACTGGTAAAGTCATAATGGAAAGTAGTAAGAAGTTTCCTCAAGAAATTAAAAATAGTACTATATGATCCAGGCTTCTCAGGTGGCTCAGATGATAAACTGTCTGCCCACAATGCAGGAGACTCAGGTTCGATTCCTGGGTCGGGAAGATCCCTGGGATAAGGAAATGGCAACCCACTCCAGTACTCTTGCCTGGAAAATTCCATGGATGGAGGAGCCTGGTAGGCCACAGTCCATGGGATCGCAAAGAGTCGGACACGACTGAGCGGCTTCACTCTCACTTTTCACTATATGATCCAGCAATCCAACCATCAGGTTTATATCCATAGGGAATGAGGACATTATCTTAAAGGGATATCTCCACTCCCGTGTTTATTGCAGCATTATTTACAGTAACCAAGGTATGGAAACAACCTAAATGTCCATCAAAGAATAAATAAATCAATAAAATATAGTGTATATATGTAAATTTACATGTATACATATGGGCCTTCCCAGGTGGCTCAGTGGAAAAGAATCCACCACCAGTGCAGGAGACACAGGAGACTTAGATTTGATCCCTGAGTCAGGAAGATCCCCTGGAGTTGGAAATGGCAACCCATTCCAGTATCCTGGCCTGGAAAACCCCATGAACAGAGGAGCCTGGTAGGCTACAGTCCATGGGGTCACAAAGAGTCAGACATGACTGAGGGACTGAGCATGCATGCACAAGTATATGTATATGTAATATTCAGCATAAAAAAAAGGTATCCTGATATTTGTAATAACTTGCATGACACCAGAGGGCATTGTGCCTAAGTAAAATAAGCCAACAAAGAAAGACAAATACTGCATGGTATCACTTACATGTGGAACCTAAAACAAAAAAGAAAAAAAGGAAGTCAAGCTCAGAGAGTATAAGAGCATTTTCAGAAGCTGCAGGATGAGGGAAACAGGTAGAGGTTGGTGAAAAATTAAAAGCATTCTAAGTTGGATAAGATCTGGGGGTCTAATATATAACATACCAACTATAAATGAAAACACTGTATTGTATAATTGAAATTTGCTGAGAGAGTAGAACTTAAATGTTCTCACCAAAAAAAAATAAATAAATATGTGAGGTAATGGATGTGTTAAACAAATACAAAATGACTTCCTTCTCTTGGTCAGAAACAAAGCCTCCAGCCGTATCCTTGCCTGGTTTGGGTCACATGCTTATCTTTGGACTTGATCAACCGTGGCCAAAAGAATGGGGTCCTACCACATGCAGCCCTCATTAGAACCTCTGCATGTGTGAAGTCACGGAGAGAGAAGTTCCCCAAAAGAAGGAAGTTAGCATTCCCAGAAGGAGGGTGGCATGGCTCCCATGCTGGGAGTCTTAAGTGAGATTACTAAATAGGAAGCTTCAGCCACCTTGTCCCTTTTTAATAAGGGGATCTCCTCATATAATTTTGACTTGCATCTTCATAAGGATAGAATGCATTTACCATGCCCCTAATTTAAATTATAATTTTTGTGATTTTCTTATGTCCTAACCACACTTCCTTATGCTATATCTCACCTAGCACGATGCCTAGCACCCAGGGGATGTTCAACCAGTATTCTTGAAAGTATAAATGCATTTCACCCACTTTACCTTCATTCCACTGCTTCACTTGCAAAATAATGTATTTGACACTATTACCCCTCTAAAAGGGAACTTTCCAGGTGGCGCAGTGGTAAGGAATCTGCCTGTAATACAGGAGATCCGGGTTCAATCCCTGGGTTGGGAAGATCCCCTGGAGTAGGAAATGGCAACCACTCCAGTATCCTTGCCTAGGAAATGGCATGGACAGAGGAGCCTGCCGGGCTACAGTCCACAGGATCATAAAGAATCAGACATGACTGCGTGACTGAGCACACCCCTCTAAAATAATATGTTTAAGTGGTAAGAATTCTATGTTTTTTCCCCAAGAAAATAACAGTTGTAAATCTCGTTCTAACCCCAGCTCTGCAGCTTACTAAATGACTTCAACCTCCTGACACTGTGGATGACAAGATGTGTATGTAACAGGAATAAAAGCCAGAGCAAGGGTCTCATAGAAAGAACTTTAATCCATCAAACAAAAGTAATTAAAAGCAATTCAAATCTTTACTGGAGATTCTTAGAAAATATGTAAGCAGGTCTAATTTGTAATTCTAACTATATATACTTTCTTCATTCCTACTGTTCTTAATTATTGAACTGTACTACTGAATGTCCCCCATGTGCCACATATGCTTCCAGAGTGGACAGTTCCAGTGCCCGTAAGAGCTTGTATATCTTCCTTGCCTCCCCTTGCACTCAACTTTCAACCTTAAACTGCCTGTCCAGTGCAGCCAGATGCGACTCTTGACTTCCATGACCTTCTTTTCCCTTTCAAGGTCTTCTTTATTTCTGTGCTTTTATAAAAAGTTTTTTTTTTTTTTCTCTCCAACAAGTATCTTGATCTTTACATGTGAAATCTAATGACTCACAGGCAGCTCTTATCATCTCTGGGATTGGTGGGGATGAGGATGGGTAGGGAGAAAGAACTGATCTGCAAAGGGTGGCTTTTCCTTAGTACATGGAGTAGGCTGCAAAAAGTGTAATACATTTCATCATCTTTCCTGTTTACTGCATGGCATTTCAAAAAGTATTTTTCTATAGAGAGTGAAGAAAGGGGAACGTGAGTTGGGGGAAGGAAGAGGAAAGGGTCACAGACAATAAAACAATGGTTGGCAGCTGAGGAAATGAGAGAGCGAAGAGATTCCAGGTAACCTCTCTGCCTCCTGCCCTCTCCTTCAGCTCAAGCACCGTGTTCCAGCCTCCCTCTTCCACAGGGAACTGCTATCAGCTGCTCCCCTCACCCGCCTTTTCTCTTACTCCTGTCTGCTGTTGACTGCACAGAATTTAGTTTTGGAAAGGTGTAGAGTCGGAGAAGGCAATGGCACCCCACCAGTACTCTTGCCTGGAAAATCCCGTGGACGGGGGAGCCTGGTGGGCTGCAGTCCATGGAGTCGCTAAAGAGTGAGACAGGGCTGAGCGACTTCCCTTTCACTTTTCACTTTCATGCATTGGAGAAGGAAATGGCAACCCACTCCAGGGTTCTTGCCTGGAGAATCCCAGGGACGGGGGAACCTGGTGGGCTGCTGTCTATGGGGTCGCACAGAGTCAGACACGACTGAAGCGACTTAGCAGCTGCAGCAGCAGCAGAATGGGAGAACAAATGAAGAAAAATGGTTGAATGCAAAAGGAATCATAGGAGTTAACCAGGAGAATGTCTTAAAATAGTATTCCATGCTTTGAGGTTGTTGATATTCTTCTCTAATCCATAGGAACCAAATCTGGTAACTTCGTTTGGCTTTTCCAACCAGGCACCTCTTTTCCAAATATACCAGAAGAAAGCAAATTGACAGCTTTCAAATGATCAGCTTTCACGTACGCTGATGAAATCTATAGGCTTCACTTCTTGAAGTCCAAGAGTATTTCTTTCTATATATATCAAAAATACTTTTGAATTCTTAAATGGAGTAAGCTTGTATTTGAAAGAAATACATGTTTAACTTGTTTCAGGGTTAAAGCAGAACTGTCTGTGAGCTGCTGCTGAAGCACTGTGAGGAGACCACGCATATTTTCAAATAAACTTTGATGAATTCATGAAACTTGGCAGGGGTGTATTAGTACACTGCCTATAGCTGAGCCTCACAAAAGCTTATCACAGGGTTAGAAGAAACTGATGTAAACTCACATGAAGAGCAGAAGTTTCCTTTTATAGGGAAACTTTTAGCAGTTTGGGAAGTCTCTTATCATTTAAAGATCTGAGTTGTAGTTTAGTTAATAGGCATTTAACTCTGGCACTAGAAGTAGTTGAGATTTTACAATATCCCTGCCAGACCCTCATCACTAGAATTTCTGGATACCTTGTTATTATATTTTTGACAGTTACCTCACTCAAACGGGTGCAGTCTTTTAAATTTCTGCCTAAATTGCACTGGCATCTTCAGATATATTGGCAGCATTTTAAAAGCAACTTATTTAAAAGAATATGTGAATTTGAAAAAAAAAAAAGCATGGTATATACAAACTCTTGGATCAGAGTGTTTGGATATTTTCTGTATATAGCAGTTGGCAGATACCTAGCTGTCACTCAAAAGAAAAAAAAGCTAATGTTCATGGCATCCGGTCCCATCACTTCATGGGAAATAGATAGGGAAACAGTGGAAGCAGTGTCAGACTTTATTTTTTTGGGCTCCAAAATCACTGCAGATGGTGATTTCAGCCATGAAATTAAAAGACGGTTACTCCTTGGAAGAAAAGTTATGACCAACCTAGATAGCATTTTCAAAAGCAGAGACATTACTTTGCCGACTAAGGTCCATCTAGTCAAGGCCATGGTTTTTCCTGTGGTCATGTATGGATGTGAGAGTTAGACTGTGAAGAAGGCTGAGTGCCGAAGAATTGATGCTTTTGAACTGTGGTGTTGGAGAAGACTCTTGAGAGTCCCTTGGACTGCAAGGAGATCCAACCAGTCCATTCTGAAGGAGATCAACCCTGGGATTTCTTTGGAAGGAATGATGCTAAAGCTGAAACTCCAGTACTTTGGCCACCTCATGCAAAGAGTTGACTCATTGGAAAAGACTCTGATGCTGGGACGGTTTGGGGGCAGGAGAAGAAGGGGACTACAGAGGATGAGATGGCTGGATGGCTTCACGGACTCGATGAACATGAGTCTGAGTGAACTCCGGGAGATGGTGATGAACAGGGAGGTCTGGCGTGCTGTGATTCATGGGGTCGCAAAGAGTCGGACACGACTGAGCGACTGAACTGAACTGAACTGAATGTTCAGGCTAATCTAAAATACCTACCTGAAGTCTGATTCATTTTTTCCCAAGTTGCTCTGATAACTAAATAGATTGTATTGATGTGATGGGAGGGAGTGGAAAGAAGGAAGTGTTTCCAGTCATTAAATTTAATTTCATATGTTTAAACATTTACAGTGAACATTAGAGAGTTCTTTAAGCAAATGTTGAATGTCAGTCTGCCATTTAGCCTTACATTTAATGTCCCCTAATCAGACTGATGCTGAAAAGGATAACAGTCATTCTTAGTGGTAATCAACTCAGGCCCAAATTCATCTTTATTTTGGCCATGAATAATCAAATGCTGATGACCACCTGTGCTGATTAAAGTGGTTATCTTATTCTGTTTTGGTTGCTAAAACAAAATACCAGAGACTGGGTGGCTTATAAACAACAGAAATTTATTTCTAACAGTTCTTGAGATGAGGAAGTCCAAGGTGGAGGTGCCAGCAGGCTAGATGTCTGGTGAGGGCCTGCTCTGGTTTGCACATAGTGGCTTCTCTCGGTGCCCTCACATGGTGGAAGGAGCTAGGAGCTGTCTAGCATTTCTCTTATTAGGACACCAATCACCTCCCAATGCCCCCCACCTCCTAATACCACCACATTGGGCGTTCAGTTTTCAACATAAGAATTTTGGGGAGACATAAACATTAGACCATAACAACTGTGGATCAGAAGTCAACAGAATTTAGGGGTTTTGAGGGAGGATAATTTTGGGGGAGCTTGTAAAAGTCTTTCATGGGATTAAAGCAGAGCAGGAATTCACGTTCTTGGTGTTTGAAATTTATCCTTAGTGTATACATGGGGGTTTAGGACAACTGACTCTAATGGACAATGTTGATTGCCTAACCTGGATATTTTTTTCTCCCTTTTTTTAGATCAGAACTTTGATTTTGTTTGTGTATTTCTTCCTTCCCCATATAGTCATGTGTTTCGAGAGTAGCTGACCCCAATCCTGGCTCTAGGGATGGGCCTGACTAGCTGACATATCAGCCTCACACACTTTGTTAATAATCTGGTTCAGTGATAGATAGATAGATAGACAGATAGTGCTCAGCTGTGGACAATGAAACCAGAGGCAAAGTCTGCTAGTGAGGGTAGGAGAGGAGTTCTGAGGAGCATTCCTAAGAAAGAGTTATAAAAAAATGTTCCTCTATTTCTCTGAATGTTATTGTATCTGTATGTGATGCCTGGAACAGCTGCAGCCATTTCACAACCATTCTGAGGATAATGCAATACTGAGAAAAACACAGAGGAATCGGAAAGAACTTGGGTCTTTGATGACAATGATAAGCCACTGAATCAACTACCTCTCTCTAGACTTCTTCCTTTGTGAGACGATAAACTTTCCTATTGTTGTGCCATTGGATTTCTTATACCACCAGCCTAACAGACCATGACGGATAAAAACATCCAAGGGGAGCCTTGGTTGGAGTCTTGGCTGATTCAGTTGCTGAAATAGCTTTTCTAGTGCCAGAACTTAAAATAACGTAGGCTCTAACTATTCTATCAAAGATGAAAGTTGTATAAGACAGCTTAGTTGGAGTATATGCCATTTTGAGTAAGAATCAAAGCTAGTCTCTGTGATCCGAGGTGATCCAACAAACTTCATTGTCAATTAAATAGGGCTAAAAGGACCTCTATTTCTCAGGAGTACTTTCAAGATAAATTAAATTATATAGTTTAAAAGTGCCTTTAGAAGAAAGATACATCATGAATTCAAATAATGATAGCCCTTTTTCACATGTCTTTATATCTACATAGGAATGAAGGCTTATAACATTTCCTCTCCTGAGCCTACAGGGTAATCATATTTGCATGCTATTGTAATTTCAGTGGTAACAGTGAAAAAAAGACTAAGGATGTTCCACAAAAAAATGTTTTTAGAGAAAAACTCCCCAAATCCAAATATCCACACATATGTAACACATTAGTAGTAAAAAGTGTTGCCTTGCTTTTCTCTAGGGGATCTTCCTGACCTAAGGATTGAACCTGGGTCTCCCCCATTGCAGACAGATTCCTTATTGTCTGAGCCACCAGGGAAGCCCCACATAACAAATTAAGCATATAGAATTTCAGTGTTAGAATTCTGACACAATAGTTGAATACTCATTCTTTGATATCATATAAAAATCCATAGAATATTTCTGAAGCAAGTTTGAAGAAGTTAAAGTTCAATTATTTTTAGAGGCAAAACATGACATGCTTATGAATTGTTTAGTCGCTAAATCGTGTCCTACTCTTTTTGACCCCATGGACTATAGCCCACCAGGCTCCTTTGTCCATGCCATTTCCCAGGCAAGAATACTGGAGTGGGTTGCCATTTCCTTCTCCAGGGGATCTTCCTAATCCAGGGATCAAACCCCCATCTCCTGTTTTGGGAGGTGGGTTCTTTACCACTGAGCCACCAGGGAAGCCCATGCATATGGATAGAAGGATTCAAATTGAAACATGCTAAATTTTTATGAGCAGAAGAATGAATGAATATGGTGGAATGTTATATAGCAGGGAAAATGAACAGAATTTACATACATTCACATAAAGAGACTACATATATAACCATGAACAGAAAAAGCAGGTTGCAGAATATGTACAATATGATTGTATTAATACAAAATATAGAACCATATAAAATGAAACTATTCTTCAGGGATACATACATTTATATGTTGGGCTTCCCTAGTGGCTCAGTGGTAAAGAATCCACCTACAATGCAGGAGACATGGGTTCAATCCATGAACTGAAAAGATCCCTTGGAGGAGGAAATGGCAACACACTCCAGTATTCTCGCCTGATGAGCTACCATCCCTGGGGTCAAAAAAGAGTTGGATATGGCTTAGTGACTAAACAGTAATATTTATACAGTAAGTATTAAAAAACTCTCATATTGATGATAATCACATCGTTTAGGATAATTCTTCCTCCGTGTATTAGGAAAGGGAATGCAATTGGAAGGAGAGGCATTTGGTACTTCAAGCTTTAAATTATATTGGAAATATTTTATTTCTTAACTTGAATAATGAATTCATGAGTCTTCACTCTATAATTTTTTTAAAAATTTTTGTCTGAAATGTATAATATATTAAAAAAATAAAAATCTCTGTTTTCTGTGCAATGGGAGTGCTAACAAATTTCCCAGCTTTGTGAGGATAGGATTCTCTCTGTCTAGAATAGTCTAGCTTTCCCATTCACTGTAATGTTTTATAACTATATAGGGATGGAAGCTTCTTCGTATCTGTATAAGAGAAGTAGACAAACATGCAAATTTAATCAGATTATCTGACTGATATATCCTAATGTATTATTTTCCTTTTAATACATGTCTGATCGCTAGACACTATTGTAGCAGGATAGGTGATACTGTTTGAATACTCGTCTCCTGGCAAGATAATTAAAATCGTCTTTCTCTTTTGTTACTATCAGTGCATCATCCCATTGCATCTTGCACTAACTTCTCCTTCAGACTGTACACTGCACACCTCTCTTCCACAGCAGTTATATTTATTTGTGTGATTATTTTGTCAAGGTCTGTTTTCCAGACAGGATTGCAATCTCCAAACAGTCAGTGATTATCAGTTTTGCTCACTATTATATTCCCAGAGCTTAGTAAAGTGTCTGGGACAGAATAAGTGTCCAATAAAACTGGCTGAAAGGATTGAACAAAATAGAATTACATCACTTTTTCTTTCTCACTGTAGCCTACTAACATTAAGACCTTCTCAAATTTTTCCCAAGTGATATGAAAAAATGGTTTACTATCTTCTTTTTCACCAAATCCCTCCACTTTATTTTTTTTTAAATAATTCATATCATTACTTGACTATTTTATTTTAGATTTCCCCAAGCTAAAGCCTGGCTTGGGTACAGATGATACCAGGAAACATAGGAAAGACTTGGGAAGAGTGAGGCAGCAAAGAAGAAAAGCCAGGGAGGGAAATTGGAGCAATATCTGGACCTGAGGAGAAGAAGCCTGGAAAGTTATACCTGAAACTGACTGGCTAGTCCTCATTTCTTGCTATAAACTGCACGGGAGAATTGGAAGAGATACTGGAAATTAAGCCAGTCAAGTCAGTCAGCCACTATTTCATTGCTCATATAGGTTCTGGGGACACAATGTGGCATAGAGGTTGAGATTTATAGAGTCAGTAGCCAGATGTTTCACTCTTGCCTCTTCCACTGCCTTGGGTTGTGAGATCTAGGTCTCTGACCAGGGATTTTATCCAGGCCCCCTCCACTGGGAGCATGGAGTCTTAGCCCCTGGACTACCAAGAAAGTCCCATGGTGATTTGTCTGCTTTTTTCCCCAACTGGTTTAAAAAAAAAAAAGAAATCTTGGTTCTTTGCTTTTTCTTTATCCCTGGTGGTTCAAATGGTAAAGAATCTGCTGGCAATGCAGGAGACCCAGGTTCGATCCCTGGATTGGGAAGATCCCCTAGAGAAGGAAATGGCAACCCACTCCAGCATTCTTGCCTGGAGAATCCCACAGACAGAGGAGCCTGGTGAACTACAGTCCATGAGGTCAAAGTCTTGGATAGTAGGAAATTCAAGTCTTCTGACAGGATAGTAGAGATGATAGAAAAAATGTCAGTGCCATTCATGTCTAAAGTCTTCCATGTCCATGCAGAGAGTGACCCAGCTATCTGAAATGGTTGGGAGCTAACAGCATTGGAGGGAGGGTTGAGAGGGATGGGTTAGAACTAGGTATTTTATTTAATGAACCCTGGATTTACATGGATTTGCAATCAATGTTATTTGAATTTTCAGTTGTATTGATGTTATACTGAATGATAATATTAACTTAGAACCACACAATTCTGTGGAGCAGTCCACATTAATTCTCATTCATATTGTTTTTATTGAAGTAAGTTGCTCTACTAGATCTGTTCCTATAGTCCTTGGAAAGGTGTGTCCACTTATAAGCCATTTATTCAGTATTTACAGCTATGTAATGGAAGGTGTGATAGTGGGAGGTGTGATTAAGCGAGGAAACTAATTTTATCTATGTGGCTTATTGAGAACTATATTTCTTTATTTTATAGCTTTGGAATATAAGAGAGCTTAAAATTCTTAAGGCTAAAAATATTAAAACATTTTGCTTATAAAAATAATACATTCATCTTAAGAATCTGGAAAATGAAGAGAATAATAAGTAAAAAAGTTGAAATTATTACTAATACCACTAATGTTGTTATCTTAGAAAATATCCCTGTGTGTACGAATATAAAAGCTAAGATGTTTAAAATTGTTTTAAGCTATTTGAATTGTTAATTTTAATATTTATGATATATAAGGGATAGATATCTGTAACATATATATCTTTATACATATACATTCATCTTTAAGATGTATCTGTATGTATGTCGAAGAATTGATGCTTTTGAACTGTGGTGTTGGAGAAGACTCTTGACAGTCCCTTGGACCACAAGGAGATCCAGCCAGTCCATCCTAAGGGAGATCAGTCCTGGGTGTTCATTGGAACAACTGATGTTGAAGCTGAAACTCCAAAACTTTGGCCACCTGATGCGAAGAGCTGACTCTTTGGAAAAGACCCTGATGCTGGGAAAGATTGAGGGCAGGAGGAGAAAGGAATGACAGAGGATGAGATGGTTGGATGGCATCATCGACTCAATGAACATGGGTTTGGGTGGACTCCAGGAGTTGGTGATGGACAGGGAGGCCTGGCATGCTGCAGTTCATGGGGTCTCAAAGAGTTGGTCGCTCAGTTGACTGAACGATTGAACTGAACTGAACTGAAAGTGTACTAAAGCAGTTTGACTTTTATTTACATTTGTTTAGGTTAGTCAGACAATCTTTCCTTATTGGACATTTTATCAGATTTCTATAAACATGACATTGTTTTCCAAAAAGAAATTAATTTGAACTATATATACATATTATACATTATATACGACATCTTTGTTTAAATGACAAGTTATGTCTTTTACCTACAGGTATTAAACCTAAAAAAAAAACAAAACAAATTTCCTTGCAGTAGGGTTTCTGTTAAGTTGATAGTACTCATTTTTTAAGAAGACTTATCTGATTTGAAATTGAATGTTGTTCTCTGGTTTTGCCTTGGGTCATTTGATGTTGACTTGGAGAATAGCTTGCCTGGAGCTTTCCTAAACTCACGCTGAAACCATTTCCTCATCTGGCGATTTTATGTCAGAAGAGTTCTGTGAACTTGTATAACATTTGCTCCCTGGCACAATGTTACCGTGTTACCTGGGGAGAATGGTAAATTGAATCTTTTTTAACAATATATAACTCCTAAGTCTAACACTGCCAAGAATATGAAACTCTAAATCCCTAGCCGGTGTAAATGTGTAATTATCTGTGAAACTAGATTTTTTTTTTTTTTGAGTCAAAACAGGTTTTTGCCATCACCTGTAGGTAATTAGTTGGGATTATAGGGCGCATCTGGCCATCCTTTTAGAAATCAGTCTCTGTTATGCAGAACAAATAAGGTTTCTGAGCCTGGAAACAGCCCCCTACTAACCTTGGTGAAATAGCAGTAGCACTCACAGCAACTCTGCCTTGATTAAAAATTAATGGTGATGTGAGCAATGGGAATTAATTATAAACTGTGAAATCTATGTCTGATACATTTAAGAAAAAATGAAAGCTATGGCTGCTCAAAATTGACTTCTTTCAGTGCATTTTGAATGTTTCCTTCATACAAAAGAAAATTGTTTAATTGATTTGATAGCTTTTTTCTCTTAAAGAACAATGTTAGACTTCAGTCCAGAGGGTCGCAGGAGAGTTGCGTCGGCGGCGAGCAGCATTTCCCCACTACCGCAGCAGTAGTCGCGATGAGTTTGCCCCTCAACCCCAAGCCTTTCCTCAGCGGATTAACAGGAAAGCCAGTAATGGTGAAGCTTAAATGGGGAATGGAGTACAAAGGCTACCTGGTGTCTGTAGATGGCTATATGAACATGCAGCTTGCAAACACAGAAGAATACATAGATGGAGCATTGTCTGGACATCTGGGTGAAGTTTTAATAAGGTGTAATAATGTCCTTTATATCAGGGGTGTTGAAGAAGAAGAAGAAGATGGGGAAATGAGAGAATAGCATCTTTGGGGGGGAATTTTTTTATATATATTTGTAGACAATAAAAATCTGTTTGGTTTTCAAAAAAAAAAAAAAAAAAACAATGTTAACGACATGTTTTGTTTTTCCATGATTTAAAGAAAATCTCAAATAATGCTTTCTTCCAAATAATTATTTCTAATAAAATTGGGAATGCATTCTTAATTTTGTTGGCAGTTTGAGTACAAGAATGTTTATATCTTATTGAAAGCTTAGGACAATGAGAATGAAGTCAGAAGAGGTTTGCTATTTGCTATTCTCTGTCATTTGTTAATATTAGAATTTCATGAAGTATATTTTGCGTGAGATATTTCAGTATGAAGGAACAGATGCTGGAGAAGATGTAAAGCAATCCCTTTGCCTTGGGAATTTTTTCTCCCATTTTTCATGATTTGGTATTTGGTGTTCTTCCAAGGTATTCTAGATACTTCATGAGGTCTGGGAAGAATTAGATGACAAGCTTATTGGAAGCGATAATTTTTACAAATGGCTTCCTTCAGGATCTGCCCTCCAGATTTCACTACCCTATGTTTTCAAAGTAAAATCTTGATGTAAGTTACTTAAGTCTGAAATATTTGTGGGGTACATTTTTTTCCTCCACCTGCCTTGCCTGTCTGCCTTTCTCTTTTCTCTTTCCTCCCTTCTATTCTTCCTTCCTTCCATGGAAAGGGAATGTTGCCTGCCATTTCAGTAAACAGGGAATGTTGTCTGCCATCAAGCCATGAGCCTCTGCAGTGACTAAATGTGTACCCTGAAGGGAATTCGGGATGAAGAAAACCAGGAAACGTTTGGTGCTCTGGATACCGGCCCTAGATAGTTAAGATGCATATCTAAGGAAGAATTTCAATGAACCCAGACTCTTGCACCTTCCCATACACAGAAAAGCATGAAAATCACTAAATGGAGATGTCTATTCTTTATGGTTAGCAGTAATCTTTTAATGTCCAACTACATGTTTTTTTCAACTACATGTTTTTTGTATTTTTCAACAAAAACACTTATATATCATCCCGGATCCTCCCTTAACTCTTTGGAGCAGTTCCTCAGAACTATCTGAGAAGCTATCTCCCAGACTATACTTTTCAATAAGATCCTCAAATAAAACTTAAACTTTAGTTTGTGCGTTTTTCTTCAGTAGACCCTCCCTTCTTTCCTTCTGTTCTTCTTTCTTCTCCTTCATCTTTGTATTCAATCATTTATTCATCCTTCATTACTGATTGCCTTCTAGATATTCATTACATTTAGTTCTTTGTGGAAAGTGATCAAATAAAACAAAGCCTCAACTGAGCCTTTATTTAATCCCTCTAAAAACCCTATGTTTAAAGTTATTATTATTCTTGACTACTTTTAAGAAATTGAAGCTTGTAGATATTAAGTCCTGTTGCCTAAGGTCATTGAGCTAATAAACAAAAGGTCAGGGTTTCTTCTTCTGTCTTTTCCCACTTTGCAGTAAACCTTCTCCCAATATATCAGAGATGACTCTACCCAGATCTGTCATTTTCCAGAATGAAAGCTCATTATGCTACACTATTCTGCATTCAGACATAAAGACAGAAAAATGTGTGAAAGAAAGTGTTGGCAGCTTTAAACAGAATCAACTAAACTTCAGATGAATCTATGATGACAAAAACTTTGGGAAATAAGAACTACTATTTATTGAATGCTATTACCGTTTCCATTATTTCCCCATCTGCTTGCGATGAAGTGAAGGGACCGGATGCCGCCATGATCTTAGTTTTTTGAATGTTGAGTTTTAAGCCAGGTTTTTCACTCTCCTCTTTCGCATTCATCAAGAGGCTTTTCAGTTCCTCTTCACTTTCTGCCATAAGGGTGCTGTCATCTGCATATCTGAGGTTATTGATATTTCTCCCAGCGATCTTGATTCTAGCTTGTGCTTCATCCAGCCTGGCATTAAGCAGAATGTACTCTACATATAAGTTAAATAAGCAAAGTGATAATATACACCCTTGACATACTCCTTTCCTAATTTTGGACCAGTCTCTTCCACATTCAGTTCTAACTGTTGCTTCTTGACCTGCGTACAGGTTTCGCAGGAGGCAGTAATGTGGTTGGTATTTCCATGTCTTTAAGAATTTCCCACAGTTTGTTGTGATCCACACAGTCAAAGGCTTTAGTGTAGTCAATGAAGCAGAAGTAGATGTTTTTATGGAACTCTTGCTTTTTCGATGATCCAGCAGATGTGGCAATTTGAGCTTTGGTTCCTCTGCCTTTTCTAAATCCAACTTGAATATCTGGGAGTTATTGGTTCATGTACTGTTGAAGCCTAACTTAGAGAATTTTGAGCATTATTTTGAGAGTGTGTGAGATGAGGGCAATTGTGTGGTAGTTTGAACATTCTTTGTCATTGCCTTTCTTTGAGATTGGAGTGAAAACTGACCTTTTCCAGTCCTGTGGCCACTGCTGAGTTTTCCAAATTTGCTGGTATATTGAGTGCAGCACTTGAACAACATATCTTTTAGGATTTGAAATAGCTCAGTTGGAATTCTATCACCTCTACTAGCTTTATTCGTAGTGATCCTTCCTAAGGCCCACGTGACTTTGCACTCCAAGATGTCTGGCTCTAGGTGAGTAATCATACCATTGTGGTTATCTGGGTCATTAAGATTTCTTTTGTATAGTTCTGTATATTCTTGGCACCTCTTCTTAATATCTTCTTCTGTTTGGTCCATACCATTTTTGTCCTTTATTTATTGTGTCCTTTATTTTCTTGGGCCCCCAAATCACTGCAGATGGTGACTGAAGCCATAAAATTAAAAGACGTCTGCTCCTTGGAAGAGAAGCTACGACAAACCTAGACAGCTTATTAAAAAGTAGAGACATTACTTTGCCAACAAAGGTCTGTCTAGTCAAAGCTATGGTTTTCCCAGTAGTCCTGTATAGATGTGAGATTTGGACCATAAAGAAGGCTGAGCACCGAAGAACTGATGCTTTTGAACTGTGGTGTTGGAGAAGACTCTTAAGAGTCCCTTGGACTGCAAGGAGATCAAACTAGTCCATTCTAAAGAAAATCAGTCCTGAATATTCATTGGAAGGACTGATGCTGAAGCTGAAGCTCCATACTTTGGCCACCTGATGCGAAGAGCCGACTCCTTAGAAAGGACCCTGATGCCGGGAAAGATTGAAGACAAAAGAAGGGGACAACAGAGGATGAGATGGTTGGATGGTATCACCGACTCAATGGACATGAGTTTGAGCAAGCTCCAGGAGATGGGAAGGACAGGGAAGCCTGGCATGCTGTAGTCCATGGGGTTACAAAGAGTTGGACGTGACTGAGCATCTGAACAACAACAACATTGAGTGCTGTTAGGTTCAGGAAACTTTCACATTTACTTCCAATTCTTATAGCAGTTCTACAGAGGTTGTCCCCTTTACGGATGGAAAACTGTGATCTAATTTAGAAAGATTATCTTGATGAAAATCACAGTAACAGGTTGGAGATTTGAATCCAGGTTAATTTGATTTATGTTCTTTCCACTACATGATGTTTGGAGAATGAAGCCAGAAGGATCAACTAGGTATCTCAGACATTTTCTCTCTCTTTTATTTTTTACTCTTTTTTTTTTTAATTTTATTGGAGTATAGTTGATTAATGGTATTGTGTTATTTTCAAGTGTACAGCTAAGTTAATCAGTTATACATATACATATATCCACTCTTTTTTAACATTCTCTTCCTATATAGGCCATTACAGAGTACTGCATCACGTTCCCTGTGCTATATACAGCAGGCCCTTTCTAGTTATCAATTATATATATAGTAATGTGTATCTGTCAACCCCAATCTCCTAATTTATCCCTTGCTCCTTACTTGCTGGTAATCATGTTTATTTTCTACATCTGTAGCTCTATTTCTGTTTTGTAGGTAAGTTCAATTGTACCTTTTTTCAGTTCCACATGTAAGTGATATGACATATTTATTTTTCTTGTTTGACTTACTTCACTCAGTTTGAGAATCTTCAGATCCATTCATGTAGCTGCAAATGGCATTATTTCATTCCATTTCACAGCCGAGTCGTGCTCTCTCATTAGGTGCTCATTGTGCCAGTGCTGCAGTGACTGTGGACAGATTCTTCCCTCATAAAAACCTTCTCTCTAGTCCTTCTCGTACTGAAGCCAAAGTTGTTTTTAGCCCACTGTCTGTGAGAGCATTTCTCATATGCTTATCTATTTTGACTAAAATGGTGCATAAAATAGGGCCACATTTCTGAAACTGTTAATTAGGGGATTAGTTTTCTGTTTACGTGAAGGATAAATGTCTTTTGTAAAGAGAGGAAAGAATAGAAGTTCAGTGTTTATGGAACACTGGGCCACACTAACCATCACAAAAATGCAGGATGAAAGTCAGCTTTGGTGTGGAGTTCTCAGTTTTCAGTGTTTAGTTAAAAACTTTCTCCTAGTTGTTATGATTACATTTTATTCACAAAGGGGAAAGAGTAAAGGAAGTGACCTAAAGAAATAGTAATAAAAAGCCAACATTTGCTGAGTATTCACTGCATGCATGTTGGGTACAGTGTCAAGTGCTTACACAGAGAATTTAATGTAATCCTCACAGCGACTCTAGGAGATAACCTTATAGCTCCCATTTCACAGAGGAGAAGACTGGAGCACAGAGAAGTCTCAATATGGCCAAGGTCACACAGGAGAACGGGAATTTCAATCTAGGCAGTTGATGATCCAGGTTAGTTAAATTCACTTAACAATTTATCATCTATCCTTTTATTTTGGTCATGGAAACACAGTATCTGGAGAAGGCAATGGCACCCCACTCCAGTACTCTTGCCTAGAAAATCCCATGGATGGAGGAGCCTGGTAGGCTGCAGTCCATGGGGTCGCTAGAAGTCGGATGCGACTGAGCGACTTCACTTTCACTTTTCGCTTTCACACAATGGAGAAGGAAATGGCAACCCACTCCAGTGTTCTTGCCTGGAGAATCCCAGGGACAGGGGAGCCTGTTGGGCTCCTGTCTATGGGGTCGCACAGAGTCGGACACGACTGAAGCGACTTAGCAGCAGCAGCAGCAGCAAAATGTTAACGACATGTTTTGTTTTTCCATGATTTAAAGAAAATCTCAAATAATGCTTTCTTCCAAATAATTATTTCTAATAAAATTGGGAATGCATTCTTAATTTTGTTGGCAGTTTGAGTACAAGAATGTTTATATCTTATTGAAAGCTTAGGACAATGAGAATGAAGTCAGAAGAGGTTTGCTATTTGCTATTCTCTGTCATTTGTTAATATTAGAATTTCATGAAGTATATTTTGCGTGAGATATTTCAGTATGAAGGAACAGATGCTGGAGAAGATGTAAAGCAATCCCTTTGCCTTGGGAATTTTTTCTCCCATTTTTCATGATTTGGTATTTGGTGTTCTTCCAAGGTATTCTAGATACTTCATGAGGTCTGGGAAGAATTAGATGACAAGCTTATTGGAAGCGATAATTTTTACAAATGGCTTCCTTCAGGATCTGCCCTCCAGATTTCACTACCCTATGTTTTCAAAGTAAAATCTTGATGTAAGTTACTTAAGTCTGAAATATTTGTGGGGTACATTTTTTTCCTCCACCTGCCTTGCCTGTCTGCCTTTCTCTTTTCTCTTTCCTCCCTTCTATTCTTCCTTCCTTCCATGGAAAGGGAATGTTGCCTGCCATTTCAGTAAACAGGGAATGTTGTCTGCCATCAAGCCATGAGCCTCTGCAGTGACTAAATGTGTACCCTGAAGGGAATTCGGGATGAAGAAAACCAGGAAACGTTTGGTGCTCTGGATACCGGCCCTAGATAGTTAAGATGCATATCTAAGGAAGAATTTCAATGAACCCAGACTCTTGCACCTTCCCATACACAGAAAAGCATGAAAATCACTAAATGGAGATGTCTATTCTTTATGGTTAGCAGTAATCTTTTAATGTCCAACTACATGTTTTTTTCAACTACATGTTTTTTGTATTTTTCAACAAAAACACTTATATATCATCCCGGATCCTCCCTTAACTCTTTGGAGCAGTTCCTCAGAACTATCTGAGAAGCTATCTCCCAGACTATACTTTTCAATAAGATCCTCAAATAAAACTTAAACTTTAGTTTGTGCGTTTTTCTTCAGTAGACCCTCCCTTCTTTCCTTCTGTTCTTCTTTCTTCTCCTTCATCTTTGTATTCAATCATTTATTCATCCTTCATTACTGATTGCCTTCTAGATATTCATTACATTTAGTTCTTTGTGGAAAGTGATCAAATAAAACAAAGCCTCAACTGAGCCTTTATTTAATCCCTCTAAAAACCCTATGTTTAAAGTTATTATTATTCTTGACTACTTTTAAGAAATTGAAGCTTGTAGATATTAAGTCCTGTTGCCTAAGGTCATTGAGCTAATAAACAAAAGGTCAGGGTTTCTTCTTCTGTCTTTTCCCACTTTGCAGTAAACCTTCTCCCAATATATCAGAGATGACTCTACCCAGATCTGTCATTTTCCAGAATGAAAGCTCATTATGCTACACTATTCTGCATTCAGACATAAAGACAGAAAAATGTGTGAAAGAAAGTGTTGGCAGCTTTAAACAGAATCAACTAAACTTCAGATGAATCTATGATGACAAAAACTTTGGGAAATAAGAACTACTATTTATTGAATGCTATTACCGTTTCCATTATTTCCCCATCTGCTTGCGATGAAGTGAAGGGACCGGATGCCGCCATGATCTTAGTTTTTTGAATGTTGAGTTTTAAGCCAGGTTTTTCACTCTCCTCTTTCGCATTCATCAAGAGGCTTTTCAGTTCCTCTTCACTTTCTGCCATAAGGGTGCTGTCATCTGCATATCTGAGGTTATTGATATTTCTCCCAGCGATCTTGATTCTAGCTTGTGCTTCATCCAGCCTGGCATTAAGCAGAATGTACTCTACATATAAGTTAAATAAGCAAAGTGATAATATACACCCTTGACATACTCCTTTCCTAATTTTGGACCAGTCTCTTCCACATTCAGTTCTAACTGTTGCTTCTTGACCTGCGTACAGGTTTCGCAGGAGGCAGTAATGTGGTTGGTATTTCCATGTCTTTAAGAATTTCCCACAGTTTGTTGTGATCCACACAGTCAAAGGCTTTAGTGTAGTCAATGAAGCAGAAGTAGATGTTTTTATGGAACTCTTGCTTTTTCGATGATCCAGCAGATGTGGCAATTTGAGCTTTGGTTCCTCTGCCTTTTCTAAATCCAACTTGAATATCTGGGAGTTATTGGTTCATGTACTGTTGAAGCCTAACTTAGAGAATTTTGAGCATTATTTTGAGAGTGTGTGAGATGAGGGCAATTGTGTGGTAGTTTGAACATTCTTTGTCATTGCCTTTCTTTGAGATTGGAGTGAAAACTGACCTTTTCCAGTCCTGTGGCCACTGCTGAGTTTTCCAAATTTGCTGGTATATTGAGTGCAGCACTTGAACAACATATCTTTTAGGATTTGAAATAGCTCAGTTGGAATTCTATCACCTCTACTAGCTTTATTCGTAGTGATCCTTCCTAAGGCCCACGTGACTTTGCACTCCAAGATGTCTGGCTCTAGGTGAGTAATCATACCATTGTGGTTATCTGGGTCATTAAGATTTCTTTTGTATAGTTCTGTATATTCTTGGCACCTCTTCTTAATATCTTCTTCTGTTTGGTCCATACCATTTTTGTCCTTTATTTATTGTGTCCTTTATTTTCTTGGGCCCCCAAATCACTGCAGATGGTGACTGAAGCCATAAAATTAAAAGACGTCTGCTCCTTGGAAGAGAAGCTACGACAAACCTAGACAGCTTATTAAAAAGTAGAGACATTACTTTGCCAACAAAGGTCTGTCTAGTCAAAGCTATGGTTTTCCCAGTAGTCCTGTATAGATGTGAGATTTGGACCATAAAGAAGGCTGAGCACCGAAGAACTGATGCTTTTGAACTGTGGTGTTGGAGAAGACTCTTAAGAGTCCCTTGGACTGCAAGGAGATCAAACTAGTCCATTCTAAAGAAAATCAGTCCTGAATATTCATTGGAAGGACTGATGCTGAAGCTGAAGCTCCATACTTTGGCCACCTGATGCGAAGAGCCGACTCCTTAGAAAGGACCCTGATGCCGGGAAAGATTGAAGACAAAAGAAGGGGACAACAGAGGATGAGATGGTTGGATGGTATCACCGACTCAATGGACATGAGTTTGAGCAAGCTCCAGGAGATGGGAAGGACAGGGAAGCCTGGCATGCTGTAGTCCATGGGGTTACAAAGAGTTGGACGTGACTGAGCATCTGAACAACAACAACATTGAGTGCTGTTAGGTTCAGGAAACTTTCACATTTACTTCCAATTCTTATAGCAGTTCTACAGAGGTTGTCCCCTTTACGGATGGAAAACTGTGATCTAATTTAGAAAGATTATCTTGATGAAAATCACAGTAACAGGTTGGAGATTTGAATCCAGGTTAATTTGATTTATGTTCTTTCCACTACATGATGTTTGGAGAATGAAGCCAGAAGGATCAACTAGGTATCTCAGACATTTTCTCTCTCTTTTATTTTTTACTCTTTTTTTTTTTAATTTTATTGGAGTATAGTTGATTAATGGTATTGTGTTATTTTCAAGTGTACAGCTAAGTTAATCAGTTATACATATACATATATCCACTCTTTTTTAACATTCTCTTCCTATATAGGCCATTACAGAGTACTGCATCACGTTCCCTGTGCTATATACAGCAGGCCCTTTCTAGTTATCAATTATATATATAGTAATGTGTATCTGTCAACCCCAATCTCCTAATTTATCCCTTGCTCCTTACTTGCTGGTAATCATGTTTATTTTCTACATCTGTAGCTCTATTTCTGTTTTGTAGGTAAGTTCAATTGTACCTTTTTTCAGTTCCACATGTAAGTGATATGACATATTTATTTTTCTTGTTTGACTTACTTCACTCAGTTTGAGAATCTTCAGATCCATTCATGTAGCTGCAAATGGCATTATTTCATTCCATTTCACAGCCGAGTCGTGCTCTCTCATTAGGTGCTCATTGTGCCAGTGCTGCAGTGACTGTGGACAGATTCTTCCCTCATAAAAACCTTCTCTCTAGTCCTTCTCGTACTGAAGCCAAAGTTGTTTTTAGCCCACTGTCTGTGAGAGCATTTCTCATATGCTTATCTATTTTGACTAAAATGGTGCATAAAATAGGGCCACATTTCTGAAACTGTTAATTAGGGGATTAGTTTTCTGTTTACGTGAAGGATAAATGTCTTTTGTAAAGAGAGGAAAGAATAGAAGTTCAGTGTTTATGGAACACTGGGCCACACTAACCATCACAAAAATGCAGGATGAAAGTCAGCTTTGGTGTGGAGTTCTCAGTTTTCAGTGTTTAGTTAAAAACTTTCTCCTAGTTGTTATGATTACATTTTATTCACAAAGGGGAAAGAGTAAAGGAAGTGACCTAAAGAAATAGTAATAAAAAGCCAACATTTGCTGAGTATTCACTGCATGCATGTTGGGTACAGTGTCAAGTGCTTACACAGAGAATTTAATGTAATCCTCACAGCGACTCTAGGAGATAACCTTATAGCTCCCATTTCACAGAGGAGAAGACTGGAGCACAGAGAAGTCTCAATATGGCCAAGGTCACACAGGAGAACGGGAATTTCAATCTAGGCAGTTGATGATCCAGGTTAGTTAAATTCACTTAACAATTTATCATCTATCCTTTTATTTTGGTCATGGAAACACAGTATCTGGAGAAGGCAATGGCACCCCACTCCAGTACTCTTGCCTAGAAAATCCCATGGATGGAGGAGCCTGGTAGGCTGCAGTCCATGGGGTCGCTAGAAGTCGGATGCGACTGAGCGACTTCACTTTCACTTTTCGCTTTCACACAATGGAGAAGGAAATGGCAACCCACTCCAGTGTTCTTGCCTGGAGAATCCCAGGGACAGGGGAGCCTGTTGGGCTCCTGTCTATGGGGTCGCACAGAGTCGGACACGACTGAAGCGACTTAGCAGCAGCAGCAGCAGCAAACACAGTATCTCATTCATTTCATTTAATTCAACTGATAGTTTTGCTCTAAGCCCTCTACAGTATCATAATTATTCATGATGGCTGGATGGCATCACTGACTCGATGGACGTGAGTCTGAGTGAATTTTGGGAGTTGGTGATGGACAGGGAGGCTTGGCGTGCTGCGATTCATGGGGTCGCAAAGAGTCGGACACGACTGAGCAACTGAACTGAACTGACTGATCACCATTTTATTTAGCAGCAACCTCATGCTTGGTGGCCAACATATACAGTGTTTGGTAAAAGCTAAGGTGATATATTTTTCTTCCAAGTTTTTTATTTGTGTCCTCTCAATGTTGTATCTCTTCATATTCTTTCTGCAGAAAATGACAAGCTTTCTACAGAATACTAACGAGTTATTTCTTTTTATTCTGTGTAAGACATAATTCAGATTATGGAAAGGGCTGTTTTCATTAGACAAAGTTTAGGTCAGTTAGCACAAGCATGTAGGATTCATTCAGGTTGTCATTTTTATAGCTATCTAAAATCAGTACTGTGGTGTTGGAGAAGACTCTTGAGAGTCCCTTGGACTTCAAGGAGATCCAACCAGTCCATTCTGAAGGAGATCTGAGTGACTGAGCGACTGAACTGAAAATCAGTAAGAACTGGAGTGTGTCTTGCTTTAAATTTTTTTTAGTATTTTGTCTTGCGAGATGATCTCAGTTCAGTTCAGTCACTCAGTTGTGTCCGACTCTTTGTGACCCCATGAATTGCAGCACACCAGGCCTCCCCGTCCATCACCATCTCCTGGAGTTCACTCAAACTCATATCCATTGAGTTGATGATGCCATCCAGCCATCTCATCCTCTGTCATCCCCTTCTCCTCCTGCCCCCAATCCCTCCCAACATCAGAGTCTTTTCCAATGAGTCAACCCTTCACATGAGGTGGCCAAGGTACTGGAGTTTCAGCTTTAGCATCATTCCTTCCAAAGAAATCCCAGGACCGATCTCCTTTAGAATGGATTGGTTGGATCTCCTTGCAGTCCAAGGGACTCTCAAGAGTCTTCTCTAACAACACAGTTCTAGAGTTGACTAAGAATCAAGAAACAGGAAGCAAAGATCCATGCAAAGGCAATGCAAGACATTGGCTATTTGGTTGTGGGCAATCAAATAGTGGTTAAGAAAGGACATGGCTCAGATGGTGAAGAATCCACCTGCAATGCAGGAGACCTGGTTTCGATCCCTGGGTCAGGAAGATCTCCTAGAGAAGGGAATGGCTACCCATTCCAGTATTCTTGTTTGGAGAATTCCATGAACATTAGGCCTGTGAGGTTGCAAAGAGTTGAACATGATTGAGCAACAAACACAAACATATAAGCCCGCACACGCGCGCACACACACACACACACACACACACACACACACACACACACACGGGGATCATTGAAGCCACCTCTGGCAGCAGGGAGCCAGGTCTACCTAGGGCTGCCTCTTCTTTGGCCATTCCTCATCCTTTGATGTGCCGTATCAGCATACCATTCCCAGCTCTGATCTCCAGCATTTCATTGTCAGCCATGGATATGCACCCTGCTGCTTCTCACTTCCATTCCAAGGCCAGCCCCAGGCAGACTGTTTTAAAAAATAGCCTGTCTTGCTTCTCTGCAGATGGGATATTTTACATGAGAAATAATCCAGCTGATTCTTTTCTCCACAGTTTGAATAAGAATGAGCTGGCCTGTGGCTTAGTAGGGATTTGGGTCAGGAATGAGCTATGCTGTCAGAAGAAAAGGCAGTTAATGATGGGAGTTTGTGAACTCTTGGTTTTGAGTTCCAAATATTGATTCAGACATAAGTTCAAGCATTCAAGACCCTATACTGCTGTTTATTTGCCACCTCTGAGTCTCAGTTTCTTCCTCCATGAACTCAAAATTAGTCCAAGAAGTAAAAGAGATGATACGTACACCGTGTTTAACATATGGCCTGATACATGTTGAGTGCTCAATTAATGTCATTTATTAGTGTTGTTGTTTTGGTTTTTATTTCATGGAGAAGGGAAAAACATCCAACCTCTGTTTTCAAATCTTCCCCAGAAGCATGGTCACCTGTGTCCTATAAAATGGCTAATAATGTGACCCCTTCACACCAATCCTGTTCCCATTGAGCTTGTTGACTGTGCTTTGCCATATAAGTATCTAAGACTGTAAAAGGGCCTTCAACTAGTGAATGACTTTTTCAGGGAATCCTCCTTTGGCATCTTATTGTAAATTTCGACCCTTCCTCTTTCCCCATCTTCCATACCCTTTCCTATCTATCCATTTTCTGAGAGACATGTCTTTTAAAAATTATACCGTGATGGTGCATTTTAAAGTTTCTCCTGATAATTACATCCATTTTTTACATTAGATGCTTTATGTTTATATTGCTAGAAGCATGGAAATTAATACTTATATTACTTTCTTGGTATAATGTGCTTCTTGTCATCATGTAAAGTCTCTCTTTACCCTAATAGTACTTTTTGACTTGAATGTTCTTTTGCATGAAATTAATATTAAAGCACCAATTTTCCTTTCTGTAAATGGAACATTATTCAGCACTAAAAAAGAAGAAAATTAGTGATACACCTGATAGGGATGAATCTCAAAAACATTAAGCTGAATGAAAGAAGCCAGATAGAAAGATTAACTGTAGTCAAATTTATAGAAAATTTATAGAAAGTTATAATTTATAGAAAATTAGAAAAATTCTAATTTATAGACACAGAAATCAGGTCAGTGATTACTAGGGGATAAGTTGGTTGGAGGAACTGATTGGGAAGAGACATAAGGAAACCTTTCACAGTGAGGGAAATGTTCTGTACCTTGATTTGTAGTAGTAGTTACAAGTTTATATTTATTTGTCAAAGGTCATCAAACTATACGCTTAAAATGTTGCTGTTGTTGTTTAGTCGCTCACTCATGTCTGCCTCTTTGTGATCCCATGGACTTCTGCATGCCAAGCTTCCCTGTCCTTTACTGTCTCCCAGAATTTGCTAAAACTGATGTCCATTGAGTCAGTGATGCCATCCAACCATCTCGTTCTCTGTCACCCTCTTCTTCTGCCCTCAATCTTTTCCAGCATCAGGGTCTTTTCCAATGAGTCCCTCTTCACATCAGGTGGCCAAAGTGTTGGAGCTTCAGCTTCAGCATCAGTTCTTCCAATGAATATTCAGGGTTATTTTCCTTTAGGATTGACTGGGATGGCTTTTATGGTATATAAAGTATGTTTTAATAAAGTTGAATAATATAAAAAGATCTGATTTGATGGTTTCTGTTCTTTACAAAATGAGCTTTTTTGCTCTCATTATGAATGATGGTTTAGCACCACACAGGTTTCTGGGTGGATAGTCATTTTTCCTCATACTTCAGATGTGTTATTCTATTATCTGCATATCATTGTCCAGGAGAACTTAGTCAGTCCAGTTGCTTATGTCTTCTTTTCCTTCTTCCAATAGCTTTGAAGATTTATGTTTTGCTCCAGAAGTTGTATATTTTCACTAAGATATATATAGTTGAGGATTTGTTTTTTAATTACTGTATTTGAAATTAAGTGTGATCCATAATGACTTGCTTCTTTCTTCAATTCTGGAAAGTCCCTGGACATTCCTTCTTTGCATATTGGTTCTTTTTAATCTTCTCCATTATTTTCTTCTATAATTCTTATCAGATATACATTAGATTTCTTATTTTACTTTCTAATTTCTGAATACCCTTTTCACATTCCATATTTTGAGTACTTACATCACTTTGTGCTACATTATCCCAGAATGGTTCCCTCAGGCCTGTCTTCCACTTCACTAATTCTATTTTCACCTGTTAAGGACTTTTATTTCAATGAAGGATTTTTATTTTACTCTTAAAATGTCAATTTTTAATACTTTTCAAACACATCTGTTTTTTTTTCTACTGTCCAGTTCTTGCTCTGTGTTTTCTGTTTCTACCTTTATCTCCTTGCACGTTTTAAATGTGTTTATTTCTAAGTCTCTTCATTTTCCTTTATTATCCCAGGTCACAGTGTGCCATTTCCACTCTCTGCTTTGTCTACATCCTATTTCCCTATATGGTCTGTGATTTTTTATCATAAGTTGATTTTCAGAAGGGTTTGTTTAATGTGTGAATCCCATAGGATCTGGAGTGGTTTCGAGTTTGCCTCTGTGAGGTCCCTAGAGATTTCACTGGTCCTGGTCTAATTTTTATGTTTAACTTCTTTGCTAGATTGTGTTTCCATAGAGCATCATGACAGTATCTTCCCTCCCACAGGCTCTTTTATAAAGTGCTCTTGCCACTTTATTTAATTCTCCTTGCCCTGATTCCAGGCTGCCCTGTGACTGGCTTTAACTAATATAATGAGGTGGAAATGACATTTTATAACTTCCAAGACTGAATTTTAAGAGATCCCCAACTTGTATTATCACCACTTAACTTGCTCCCTCTTGGAGGCCAGTCATCATGTTAGATGCCTAACTACCTTGAGACTACCATGCTGTGAAGAAGTCTATGCTGTCCACATACAGAGGGAGAGGCTGAGAGAAAGAGCACCAAAGCAATCAACCATATGAATGAAGATTTCTTGAAACTTTGCCTCACTCTAGCTGAGTCAACAGATAGATGCAGGCAAGTAAATAACCCAGCCTCAAGTAGAACAGAAGAACCATCTAGCCAAGTTCGACCTGAATCCCTGACTACAAGATCATAAGCAAATAATTTCTTTTATATTGAATTTTGATATTTGAAATAATCTGAAACTATCAAAATGCTTCATTTACATAGTCACATAGAAATGACCAAAACTCTAATTTTCTATGGCTTTTATATTTCACACTTCTATTTCAAAGCATATTTGCTTTTTATTTTAAGTTGCATTAAACATTAAGATTTGTAGGAAAAACTAACCTAAGGACAATAAAATTTTCTTCTTGTTTCAAGTTTCAAAATAGGAGGTCCCTGGTTTCCCTCCAAACTTGAACTCTGCATAAGCAAATAATTTTAATACACCATATATCTGCAGGTTTCTGCTTCTTAATTGATGCTTTTCCACCCATTAAGTGTTAGTCGCTCAGCCTTGTCTGACTCTTTGTGACCCCATGGACTGTAGCCACCATGCTCCTCTGTCCATGAAGTTCTCCAGGCAAGAATACAGGAGTGGGTAGCCATTCCCTTCTCCAAAGGATCTTCCTGACCCAGGGACTGAACCCAGGTCTCTTGCATTGCAGGCGGATTTTTCACCATATGAGTCACCAGGCAAGCATGGTATAGGTAAATGGCAAGCTATAGTACCACTGCCTTAGTCTAGTGGATGCAGCCTTTCAAGTCCATCTTTCACTGAGGTCTTCCTATGTTCCCCACAATGACTGGAAATGCATCCTAGCTCACTAGGACAACCCCTTTGGGATGACTTACTCTGATCATCATAAGGAAAAATGAATATTTCCTCTCTCATGCTCTCTTCTACCCATAACATATAGTAGTTTCTAATTTTTTTATAGAAGGAGATTTTATTTTTTAGTTCAAGATATTTTTATTGAGGAAAATGCCATCTTTTCTGTCTCACTGGCCTTTTTCACTTAGGTATGTCTCAGTCAAACTGAACGACCTACTCTTCCTATACATACCCCATTCTGCATCCTGTTTGTGGAGGTGCCCATGTTGTTCTCTTTGCATGAAATACCCAACCATCTGGTGCCCATAAATAGATCTAACCAATCTTTCAGGCCCTGCTGAAGTGCTTTCTCTGCCATAAAGAATTTTTTTTGATAGTTCAAGCTGTAATCTTTCCTCAGTTGGTCTGTAATTGTCTTCTAATTTCTACCTTCTCAGGACTTTAAAGCATAGTGGTTTAAAACAGAAGTTGATGAAGTACAGCTCAAACACATCCAGTAAACTGCTGGTTTTTGAAATAAAGTTTTATTGGAACACAGCCACACTCATTCATTAATATACCATGTATCGTTACTTTGGCACGGCAATGGTAGAGTTGACTAGTTGGAACAGAGACCATTAAACTCAAAAAGTCTAAAATATTTTCTATCTGGCCCTTTACAGAAAGATTTTGCCATCTCTGGTTTAAAGCATGAGAACTAGACTTCGTATCATTTTTTAACATTTATCAACTATTTGATCCACATGTTTGCACTGGAAGTCAAATGATAAAATGAGAATGAACTATTTTGGAACCTTTACAACATGAATATAGAGTATTTCTATTGCTGTTACTTTTGCCTTAACTTAGACCATATTATAATTTACCTTTAACTAAATAAATCCTTCTCATAAAGAAATGAAAAGAAAGTAGAAAGATCATGGTGTTATGACATTATTACATTCTTTTCATACTATATATATATATATAGAAGGAAATGGCAATCCACTCCAGTATTCTTGCCTGGAGAATCCCATGGACGGAGAAGCCTAGTAGGTTACAGTCCACGAGGTCGCAAAGAGTCGGACACGACTGAGTGACTTCACCTAGTCACCCATATATATATATAGACATATGCACACACACCTATGAGGTTCTCTAGATAGGAGCTTCACTAAGCAAATAACTAGATTAAGCTTAGAAAAAGAGGAAAAGTTTTCCCTTGTAAGCTCTAATGAGGTATGCTATGACTGCAAAATAGACCAGCACATCTTTGGTTGTTTGGGTAAAATGTCCATCTCAAGATAATATTTAGAGAGTGAGGAAGTTGATGTTGCCATTTCTAGGCATGAAAGGATCCCTCAGCTTTTGTGTTTTTGCAGAGCCAGATTTTGGAAAATAGAATGTCAAAGATGGTTTATCAGAATGGATAAAATAAGTGAAAGGTCACTGTCAAAAAAATAACCAAAAAATGGATAGCACCATGACGATGGTAAAGGGAGCCCTATTTTAAAGAAAAATCTCCTAGCCAGTGGTATTTTAAAAGGAGAAATTATGTTCCATTAGGAAATTTGCTTCCTTATCCCTTCTGAAAAAAAATATTAAGTTTTTTTCTAGGAAGGAGACCCCAGTAAACTATAAATTGTTTTCTTCACTGTTAGTGCAGTGAAAATAGCAAGTGGGAGGGAGTGTTTAAGGAGCCTGGCATTCTGCAGAGCATTGGGGCCTCTTTAATTAAGAGAGAGGCTGTCAGGGAAGATGGACAATGTTCCCTTTGTTAGAGCAACACAGTGTCTTTCAAAATCATATTTGTTTTTAAACTCAGTGGATTTGTATACAACCATGATGAGAAACAGTTTAGATGCTGCAGAAGAATATGAATAAGAGATGTTTGCCTTAAAAACTGCAACAAATAATGATACAGGCCTTGAAAACCAGGAGCTGCAATGAAAGAGTGCTATAAAAAGTTCACTCAAACTTTGAAATTTTCTGGTAAATGAGTTATATCGGCTTGAGAGGGACTATAATACACATGGATACTTTGGATATGAAAATGGAATCAAAACTATTCTCTTTTGGCAGTAAAAGTAAATTTTATGACAGTGGATTCTTAGTTACCTTTTTTTTTTCTTTCTTGGGCTTCAATTTTACATACATTCATACAGTAGTAAAATGATATAAATAGTGAAAACTTTAAAACATCTAGAAACATTTGACTCAGACAAGGAAATCAAGAGGGTTTATTGTTTCCAAGTATGTTAGTGATACCAGATTGTCTAAGAATTTTATCTCTATGACCAATAGTCTAATATGGCTGGCTACTTAATAGTGTATTTATACCTTAACAAGGCTTTTCCTTTAAGAGAAGTGCCCTGGAGATCGGGACCAGTTACTGAGATTCTGCCTAGGTCTCTGTGCATATAAAATGCATTTGTAGTGTTTATTTTCCCCAGTGTGCTTTTATTATATGCAATACTAGATTACCCAGAGTATAAAAAGCAGCAGCAAAATGGGGACATTAAAAAAGAAGCAATTTGAGGTGGACAAAAATGGATACTGTGTGTGGATGTGTGTGTGTGCATTTATTCTTCATCAGTTCAGTCACTTAGTCGTGTCTGACTGTGACCCCATGGACTACAGCATGCCGGGCTTCCCTGTCCATCACCAACTCCTGGAGCTTGCTAAAACTCATGTCCATTGAGTCAGTGATGCCATCCAACCATCTCATCCTCTGTCGTCCCCTTCTCCTCCTGCCTTCAATCTTTCCCAGCATCAAGGTCTTTTCCAGTGAGTCAGTTTTTCCGAAGTATTGAAACATATATTATTCTTCATATATATATGTATATATAAAACAGCAGTAAAAATGAACAAAGAGTTATATAGAGAACTCTTTTGCCTCAATTTGTATGGTTAAAAATGTCTCTGAATATGCTTGTACACTTTATAAGAGCAATACTGCAAACAGAATTAACATTTCTTTGAAAGCTGATATTTTTCAGGGTCACACTTAGCAATTTTAAGTGACTTAGCACATATATATATGCATATATATATATATATATACAGCATCAAAGTTATTTCCATGAAAGTAAGCAAGAGCTTTGTTGGACTTTCAGCTAATTTGTGTTTTCGTGGGGTTTCTATGCTGAATTATATGTTGAGGGAAGGGATACCATAATATTTTCAATCAGGACATGATTACATGTCTTGCATCATACTGGGCCTTTTAGAGGAAATTAAAGATGCAGCCCTTTTCTACAAGGAGCTTGTTACTTATACAAGCATGAAATATACCCAAGAAACAATTAGAGTCCTAGTTATAATTATATTTGTTTGACATTTATTTAGTTTGATTATGTTGTTAACTATCATATTGATAGAGTCCCTTATTAAACTGTTAAATACCATATGTCCAAAATCTGGGTAATTTGCAGTTACTGATTAAATACAAGAGAGATAATCCATCACACCGCAGGTAGATGATCAGAGAGCATCTCTCCATAGTTGAAGTTTGCCCAGCTGTAGCCTAGCAGACTAAAAAGTATGGGAATAAGCTTCATGGGAACCCAGCTAACTGGAACTTTCAAATAATTGGATTTTTCCCCTTGCACTTAGGTTTGATGAAAAAGAAGCAATGCTAGGACAGTAAGCAATGAGAGAAATTTTTTCATTGAGTTCCTGAGCATGGTTTTGAATCACTGTGTGTAAAGCCCAATTTCCTAACCCATCTCCATGTGTAGTTCTGCTTTTTTTTTTTTTTTTTTTTTGCTAAGAGTGACCTTGAAAAACATCAGCTTTCAAAGCAATAATAATTCTGTTTGCATATTGCTCTTATAAAGTGGACAAGCACATTCAGAAGCATTTTTTTAACCATAAGCATTGAGGCAAAAGAGTTCTCTGTGTAACCCTTAGTTCATTTTTACTGAAATCACAGTTTTACTTACTTAGCTGTATTCTACCATTAAGGTAACTAAGTTTTATGTGTCTGGAAACATGTTCTGTGGCCTGACACCCTTCTGAGGGTCTCTAAGGATGGCAACATCGCTAATCAGATCTACTAAAAAGATCCATCAACTAAGCTCACAACGTAATGAAGAGTATCCCAATTACCACACCCGTCAGTTACAGGAAAGTCCATAGTTTAGGAGAGGAGTTGATTGCTGCAGGTTCTGTAGGGCCAGGAACTGTGTTTGCCTTGTTCAGGGCTCCATGTCTAATGCAAGTGAATTAGTTGAATTAAATATTTCTTATTAGAATGGTCATCATCTAGATTGTAGCTTCTGAATTGGTCATACAGAGATGCTGCTGGAGAAGAGAAGGAAAGACCTTCTGGGGGAAGAATGAGTAGTGAAAGAAATGCAGAGGTGGAAAGAAAAGTGGGGAGTGAGGAGCGCGATTAAAAACTTCATTGAGTTAGAAAAAGTCATTTAGGAGATTATTCAGGGTACAATATCAGCTTTAAAGAAATATTAATTCTGTCTCATCTAATGCTTAGACTTGGTGGTGGCTTTAGAGAGGTATCATTTTATGTGTGTGCAGTTTTATTCTTCTATACATCATTCTTACCTGTTCCTCTTCTCCCCCCAACACACATTTTAAATTAGAAGAAGGATCACTGCTTATTGCTAGGGTCAGCCTGGGTTTTAGCTTTGAAACATCCTGAAGAAAATTGTTAACTGGGCATGTCTGCACCCTGAGGTGCAGAGCTAAAAGAAAGTTTTGCGAGATTCCAGAAGTATTTCATTTGACAGCATGTCTTCACTTTCCTTCAAGATGAACTCTTGGTTAAATCTCATTATTTTGCTATTCCTGAATCCATAAAGAAGCCACTTGAAGTGTTCCTGAAGGACACTAGTGTGTTGATTGTTAGCATGGCTGAGTTGGTGCATGAGGCCTTTGGCACTGTGTACCCTGCGGAAATGCCATCTCAAATGCATCATTTTGCTGAGTGCCTCTGCTCAGTGCCAATTCTGGTTTGTCCTCTGAGTAGGCGTGCTTCCTAGAAATTACCCTTCAGCTGACCCCACAGCGCATCACACATTACATGTTTAGTGATGTCACGCCCATTCCCTGGCTGCAGACAAGAGACGTGTGAGAAGAGGGGAAAGTTTACCATCGAAGGGAAGTGGAAAATGTTTATGTCTCATCAGAGGCTCGCTGCCAGACACACATTTCAGGGCCCAGTGTTCTGGACCTGCAGATGCACATGGACACTGGAGTGTGGAGAATACAAGTGGAATGCAAGACCAAAAAGACACGGGGAGGTCAGAGTGGTGTGTAATGACTTTAATTTGTTGCAAGGAAAATGTCAGTTTTCACATGAAGGAACATTTTGGAAAGATTAGAAGTCCTGGAGCTAAATATCCTTAAAGAATGTTGTAAAATTTCCTTTCAAATATGACAGATTCTCTCATTTCTGAGATGGATTAAATAGCACAGTCTTGCCTGAAAACAAAGGGTTAATTCAGAAGCTCGCTTAAGACATTCGTGCATCAGCCAAGTCTGTGTGACTGCTTCATGTCATTCAAAAATACAGTGACTCTACAAATATAAGCGTCCTCCGATACTTACGTCCTCTAATTCCTTCCTGGGGTTAGCAATATTTGGGTTTGCTGAAAATTAGAAAGAAAGAAAAGAAGAAATATGGTTTGGGGCAGGGAGATTCTATTTAGTAATATGAACACCTTGAATGTTTAACAGAGCATCCGTTACTCATCAGTAATTCAATCACCATTCTCTGATAGCTAAAACTTTAATGACATTTTATGTAATCTCTGTTTACAAGAAAAATAGAAAGTGTGTGTGTGTATGTGTGTGTGTGTGGCAGAAAAAACAGAAAGACAATAAAATAAAAGATATTTTTGAAGTCAGTGGGTAAATATTTCATTTTAAAGCATACAGTGATAGGATGCTGATAGAAATGATATTTGGGGTTGGAGGAGGAATAAATATTTTGAATCTGTGTATACTCTAGAATTAGTTAATATCATTATATTTTTACAAACTTTGCTTCCTAAAAAGTTATTTGAGGTAGCTCACATTCATTCAACAAACGTCACTGAATGCCTCATAATTGTCTACATTTGTTGAAAATAGGTAAGGAGTGTCAAATCAGACAAAATTCATAATGCCATGTACAATGAATGTGATTACTAATAAGAGACAATTCTCAATTTGGTCTTGTAAGTTTATGTATATCTTGCCTTAGTTGTGATAAAGAACCAATTCATGCAAGAGTTCAATCCCTGGGTTGAGAATATCTTCTGGAGAAGAAAACAGCAACCCACTACAGTATATTTACCTGGAAAATTTCACAGACAGAGGATCCTGGTGGGTTACAGTCCATGGGGTCACAAAAGAGTCAGACACGACTTAGTGATTAAGCAACAACAACAGCATACCTTGCCTTGGTTCTGAATTAGCTTTTCAAGAATGTTTGTACAGCTACCAGTCTCGGAAGAGAAAGAATTTCCTTCAGGAGCAAAAGGCCAGCATGCTTATTGCCTATTATAAAGATCTGAGTTCTCTAAACTCAGGATTCTTCTACTGTTAATAAAGGTAACCCACAGTGGGTGCAGGTATGTAGTTTTAAATTATGTTGTAAGAACTGGGGCTTGGGGATTGGGTGCAAACACTGATACTCTGCCTGGAGTAATTGTTGAGAGTGCTAAATAGTCCTCTTCCTATAAATTACAGTCCTGTATCTCTGGTCCCAGGATCTTGGGCTTTAGTCAAGAGCCATAACTGTGTATAGATACTTCCTTAGTTTGTGTGTAGGGTAAAACCTCAGGCCGTTCACAAATCTTGTCAACTACATTAAGTATTTGCACTTTATTCAAACACTTGAGCCAAACTAGTCCTTTCTTAAGGTGAAATATCTTCCTTGGTTTTTAATTTTCTTGTTAAATTTAAACTGAAAAACATTCTCAGGGGAAAAAGGGTAAAGGTTGTTGTAAATGAAGAAAGAGGTAAAATGGGGTGATGGGAATATCAAAAATAGTGGAAAAAAACAGGTCAAAGAAAAGAGCAGGGCATAGGTATGAAACATTTTTGTATGTTTAGACAAATGTAGTTTTTTAAAAAAAATTTAAATTCATCCAATGGCTGTACTAATAGACATACTTTTGTTGAAAATACAGAGAAGCTAATTTATCAGGAGAGAGGTGGTTTAATAATTTTCACCTATTTTTAAATGGCAAATTGTAATTGCCATTAAAAAATGGAGAAAATGGTAGCTCATTTAAAATGTAAACTGATAAGAGTTAAAGGAGATGATAGTTTTCTAATGTTCTAATCATGCCATGCTTGTCCTGAATACTGCTGAATTCACCACTTGGAAGGGAAGACTAATCTTATTAGGACTATGTCATAATTTAGAATATGACTTCTATTTCTTAATTACAAAAGTGTCAGTAAAAACTGCAAACTCAGTTATTTAAATATTTGATACCTTTGAAAATCCACATCTCTTCATCTATTAGACAAAATGAATTTATTTATAAGATCTGATTCATTTCATTTTAATAAAAATAAAGATAAAGTGAAATGAACTGGAAAAAATAATAGCATAAGTCAGAAAGTAATTTTTAATGAGAATAAATATTGGATAAACGGAATGCATTGCGACTGATTAAAAAATACTGTACATAGTGATTTAAAAAAAAGTATCATGATGGAAATAAGGCAGCTTTCATTTAGAAGAAAAGCATCACTGATTTCTTAATCAACTGAGAACACCCACAGGGGTAATTACAGGCCACTCTTGTCGTTAAACATGGGCTGCAAAATCCATCTAAATCAAGTAATCAGTCTGTTGATTAAAAAATAAAAAGGACTAAGATGATATATGCCTTAAAGAGAAATATAAGACGATCTGAGAGTATCATATGTGGTGGAAGGATTACTAATACATGCAAAATTCTTTTCTCAAAATCTTTCAGTAGTGTTCAAAATGGTAGGACAGCCTGATGTTTCAGGCTTATAAATTTGGGGCTGCTAACACTTTCTCACTTGGCATTCTTCGTTATCTCTTCATAGTTGCGGTGTTTGCAGCACAGAGAAGTGAAAGAGGCAAAGAAGAAAGAAATAAGTCGGGAAGCTTGTGATCTATCTGGGAAGTAAGGCCAAAAATAAAAGTCAAAATAAAGATTCAGATAATAGGACAAATTAATGTTAGAAGAAATGCCATGAGATAGGATGTGATTAACCAACAAAGATTTTTGCAAACTAATTGCTAGAATTCACATAGGGGAAACTTTGGTAGACTAGGGTGTCCAAAAAGTCACCAATTTGATTCAGCCATGAAGGACAGTGAAAACTGGCTGCATGAAGAGTACAAAGGTTAAGGTGGGGCTGACAAACCAGTTTTGGGCTAATCTGGCCTGGAGACTACTTTATACAACCTGCAGAACCAAGAACAAATCATTTATTTTTCAGTTCAGTTCAGTTGCTCAGTTGTGTCCGACTCTTTGAGACCCCCATGGACTGCAGCATGCCAGGCTTCCCTGTTCACCACCAACTCCCAGAGCTTACTCAAATTCATGTCCATTGAGTCAGTGATGCCATCCAACCATCTCATCCTCTGTCATCCACTTCTCCTGCCTGCAATCTTTCCCAGCATCATGGTATTTTCTAGTGAGTCAGTTCTTCGCATCAGGTGGCCAAAGTATTGGAGTTTCAGCTTCAACATCAGTCCTTCCAATGAATATTCAGGACTGATTTCCTTTAGTATAGGCTAGTTGGGTCTCCTCATCAATTCTTCTGAACCCAGCTTTCTTTATAGTCCTACTCTCACATCCATACATGACTACTGGAAAAACCATAGCCGTGACTAGACGGACCTTTGTTGGCAAAGTAATAATATCTCTGCTTTTTAATATGCTGTCTAGGTTGATCATAGCTTTCCTTCCAAGGAGCAAGAGTCTTTTAATTTCATGGCTGTAGTCATCATCTGCAGTGGTTTTGGAGCCCAGAAAAATAAAGTCAGCCACAGTTTCCACTGTTTCCCCATCTATCTGCCATGAAGTGATGGGACCAGATGCCATGATCTTAGTTTTCTGAATGGTGAGCTTTAAGCCAACTTTTTCACTCTCCTCTTTCACTTTCATCAAGAGGCTCTTTAGTTCTTCTTCGCTTAGCCATAAGGGTGGTGTCATCTGCATATCTAAGGTTATTTATATTTCTCCCAGCAATCTTGATTCCAGCTTGTGCTTCATCCAGCTCAGCATTTCACATGATGTACTCTGCATATAAGGTAAATAAGCAGGGTGACAATATGCAGCCTTGATGTACTCCTTTTCCAATTTGGAACCAATCTGTTGTTCCCTGTCCAGTTATTACTTTTGCTTCTTGACCTGCATACATATTTCATACAAATATGTATTACATACAGATTTCTCAGGAGGCCGGTCAGGTGGTCTGGTATTCCCATCTCTTTCAGAATTTTCCACAGTGTGTTGTTATCCACACAGTCAAAGGCTTTGGCGTAGTCAGTAAAGCAGAAGTAGATGTTTTTCTGGAACTCTCTTGCTTTTTTGATAATCCAGTGGATGTTGGCAATTTGATCTTTGGTTCCTCTGCCTTTTCTAAATCCAGCTTGAACATCTGGAAGTTCATGGTTCACGTATTGTTGAAGCCTAGCTTGGAGAATTTTGAGCATTACTTTGCTAGTGTGTGACGTGAGTGCAATTGTGTGGTAGTTTGAACATTGCCTTTCTTTGGGATTGAAATAAAAACTGACCTTTTCCAGTCTTGTGGCCACTGCTGAGTTTTCCAAATTTGCTGGCATATTGAGTGTAGCACTTTCACAGCATCACCTTTTAGGATTTGAAATAGCTTAACTGAAATTCCATCACCTCCACTAGCTTTGTTCATAGTGATGTTTCCTAAGGCCCACTTGACTTTACATTCCAGGATGTTTGGCTCTAGATGAGTGATCACACCATCGTGGTTACCTGGGTCATAAAGATCTTTTTTGTATAGTTCTGTGTATTCTTGCCATCTTTTCTTATGTTTGAAAAAAAAAGAATATTCATAACACTGAAAATTTGTATGAAATTTAAACTTCCGTGTCCATCAATATGGTTTTATCGGTACCCAGGCATTATCCATTTGTTTCTGTCTATGGCTTCTTTTGTGGTACAATGCACATGTGTATCACAGGTACAATGTGGTACAATGGCAGAACTGAGTAGTTGTGACAGAGAATAAAGGGGTTAAAAAGTCTAAAATTTTACTATATAGATCATTACCAACAAAGCTTGCTGACTCCTGGTGTAAGAGAATAATGGGCAATGATAATGGAAAGGAATGTTGGCATGCTTATAATACACCCAGCTTGAGATGAAAAGGAACTCTTGCAGGTTTTGAATATAGGAGGAAGCCAAACTGCCTTTGCTTCCTAAACACATCACCTGTGCCTACAAATGTTTGTTAAATCATAAAAAATGAACAACAATGTTTCAGATTCCTAACCCCACTGTTGCTTTAGAATTGTTGCTCTTCAAAAAAATGTACCTTGACTCTCTGAGGTTGTCTATCCTAATCTCTCACAAGTGTGCTGTGAGCAGCTCTCACAGATTTTGACGTTGTTAGATGTGAAATAGTACCTTGCGTTTTGGGGCTTTTCTAAGAGTGTATGTAGATGATTCCTCCCTGGACTTTTCTTCTCTGGATTGTATGACATTGTTTGTCTTCTACTTTTCCTACATAGCTCAGATAGAGCTACAAAAAGTGAGAGTTTGCACTGACCCAAAGAATTGACCGAAAAAGCTAACTCTCTCTAGAGGGTTTGTGAGAGCCAGACCATTAGAGAAAAAGTGGTTCAGGCAAAGATACACTGCAGAAGGAGGCCACACGTTAGACCCTCCTGTGGGTGTTCGTATCAGATCCACCATGGATTCGTTTCAAATACCAAGTTTCCTCTAATATTCTAAGGCAGCGTGTCACCAAGCCTTGCTAAGGGGTGAAATATAAGAAGAGTGTAGAGAAACACATGGGAAGAACCTCACCATAAAAAGAAAACAAACTCTGGGAAATGTGGTTAAGAAATATCAGACTCAGTTATAGTGGAGCCTTCAATAACTTTAGAGAAATCCAATACAAACCAAATTTAAATGACACGCCAGTGTTTCTAGCCATGTTTGCTTTCAATAGACTATGCTTTAAAAAAATCTTAGGCGGAATTCTTTAAGGAAACCAAACCTGGTTAAAACCTACATTCTTCTAGGTAATAAAAATTAGGTAAAATACTAATTTCACATTTTTCCCTTTTACTTAAAAACAGATATCTTTTTAAATTTTTTGTCTCATTTACAAAAAATTTTTTTGAGAAATGATGGGACGATCATTTCTCAGTAGATCATTCAGTAGAGTAAGGCAGAGATGAAGTTAAGGGAGAACACTGAGAGTAAGAAATTTTATAATATTTTAAAAATGCAATTTAAAATAAAAATGCATAACTTGTTTTGGAGCTAATCCCAGATAAGTATGACTATAGTCAGGGATAATGATAAAATCTGGATTAGAACTGTGTAAAGCTTTGAAAAAGCAGTAAGCTCAAGTGTTGGGAATGTAAAATGAATGAAATTTTGGAATGATCTTCTACCCTAAATGGAGGGAAATAAAGCTTAACTTACATGTCAATATAGTCTCATAAATACTCACCTAGAAGAACACAGCCACAGAATACTTGGATATAGATACAGATGCAGACACACACATGGACATGGACAAATAGACATGCTTTAGGGTATGAAAAAGTTTCTAGGTCAAAATTGTAACAGTGCAACGCAATCTAGAAAAAAAAAAAATCATTTCCTATCCTGGCAGAGAATGTAAAAAAATGACTTCCCCACAACACTGTATAATGAATCTTCTAGCCACAGTCTCCTATAGAAGCATAATTTATGTAGTGGATGACAAGAAGAGTTTTATGATATCTGGAATTCATTTAAAAATTTTAGATGGGAAAAACTGAGATCCAATTAAAACCTTAATAAATGACTCTGTGTTGAATACAAATATATTAAATTAATATGTGTGCAAGATGAAATTGGAAAAGTTATGGGAGTCTGAGTTTTAATTCTATTTCTATCAGGACACATTATAACTCAGAGAATTATATGGTAATGGAACTGTTTACAATGAAAGCAAAACTGAATTTAAATAGGACATTTTGGCCCATGACTTGTCATAACTTATAAAATCCCAGGCTTAAGGCATATTAAAATTAAGGTGAAAGGCTGGTGAGGAAAAGGAAGATGGACCATTAGAGCCCAGAAGAACCCACAGGAGGCTGATGTAACAATAGGGCCAGTTCCCAAGGATCTTACCATGGAGGAAAGCAAGGGCTGGCAGGCTACTATACAGCAGGCCCCACCCACATCATGCAACAATGAGAGATACAGCAGGGAGAGTCTTTGGTCAGATGAAATTCTCATGAACAGAAGGTGGTAATAAGGTAAAAAGGCTTTATGGGAAACCTGGATGGGATATGCAATGTCTTTGTTAAAGTAGGACCCAGGAGTTAGGGGTTGATAGATAAAAGTGAGTATACCTATCCTGTACACTTAGAAAGATAGAATGTATTTATTTCCCACATACTTACATATTTGCTCTAGGTTTTGTATCCTAGTCTGTATCCTGCACGTGGCACACGTGTGTGCTAAGTTGCTTCAGTTGTGTCCAACTCTTTACAACTCTATGGACCATAGCCCACCAGGCTCCTCTGCCCATGGGATTCTCCAGGCAAGAATACTAGAGTGGGTTGCCATGCCCTCCAGGGAATCTTCCCAACCCAGGGATAGAACCTCTGTCTCTTACATCTACCTGCATTGGTAGACAGGTTCTTTACCATTAGCGCCTCCTGGGTAGGTCTCAGTATGTATTCTAGAGAGGATATATTCTTACCCTTGGTTTTCTGACTATCAAATCTAAGACAATTAGATTAAATTTGAATGGTGTCAAATGATAGAGATTGGGCTCCTAATCTACCTGGGAGCCGAGTGTAGCAGTTATGAGGGCAGACACAGAAGTCCAACTATCTCAGTTCAAATCTCTGTTGCCCCGCTTTCCAGCTGAGAATGACAACATTCATATGGATGTCATGAGGATCAAATGGGATATTGTGTATAGTTGCAGGGTGCCTATGGTTGGTTATTATTATTTTTGGAAACAGGCTTTTGGCTTTAAGTCATATAACTTGAGACTTGGAAAATTATGCTATATCTATGGGCTAAACTAAGCTATTCCTATAGTTTGGCTAGTTTTTTTTTTTTTTTTAATTTTATTTTTACTTTTTTTTTACTTTACAATACCGTATTGGTTCTGCCATACATTGACATGAATCCACCATGGGCGTACATTAGCCCCCAATCCCAAATGCCCCTCCCATCTCCCACCCCACATCATCTCTCTGGCTCATCCCTGTGCACCAGCTCCAAGCACCCCGCATCCTGCATCGAACATAGGCTTGTGCTTCGTTCTTACATGTTAGTTTACATGTTTCAATGCCATTCTCCCAAATCATCCCACCCTCTTCCTCTCCCATAGAGTCCAAAAGTCCTTTCTATACATTTGTGTCTCTTTTGCTGTCTCACATACAGGGTCATCACTGCCATCTTTCTATATTCCATATATATGTGTCAGTATACTGTATTGGTGTTTTTCTTTCTGGCTTACTTCACTCTGTATAATAGGTTCCAATTTCATCCATCTCATTAGAACTGATTCAAATGAATTCTTTTTAATGGCTGAGTAATACTCCATTGTGTATATGTACCACAGCTTTCTTATCCATTCATCGGCTGATGGACATCTAGGTTGTTTCCATGTTCTGGCTATTATAAACAGTGCTGCGATGAACATTGGGGTACATGTGTCTCTTTCGATTCTGGTTTCCTCGGTGTGTATGCCCAGCAGTGGGATTGCTGGGTCATAAGGCAGATCTATTTGCAGTTTTTTAAGGAATCTCCACACAGTTCTCCATAGTGGCTGTACTAGTTTGCATTCCCACCAGCAGTGTAAGAGGGTTCCCTTTTCTCCACACCCTCTCCAGCATTTATTGCTTGTAGACTTTTGGATCGCAGCCATTCTGACTGGTGTGAAATGGTACCTCATTGTGGTCTTGATTTGCATTTCCCTGATAATGAGTGATGTTGAGCATCTTTTCATGTGTTTGTTAGCCATCCGTATGTCTTCTTTGGAGAAATGTCTGTTTAGTTCTTTGGCCCATTTTTTGATTGGGTCATTTATTTTTCTGGAGTTGAGCTGCATAAGTTGCTTGTATATTTTTGAGATTAGTTGTTTGTCAGTTGCTTCATTTGCTATTGTTTTCTCCCATTCAGAAGGCTGTCTTTTTACCTTGCTTATAGTTTCCTTTGTTGTGCAGAAGCTTTTAATTTTAATTAGATCCCATTTGTTTATTTTTGCTTTTATTTCGAGTATTCTGGGAGGTGGATCATAGAGGATCCTGCTTTGATTTATGTCAGTAAGTGTTTTGCCTATGTTCTCCTCTAGTAGTTTTATAGTTTCTGGTCTTACGTTTAGATCTTTAATCCATTTTGAGTTTATTTTTGTGTATGGTGTTAGAGAGTGATCTAGTTTCATTCTTCTACAAGTGGTTGACCAGTTTTCCCAGCACCACTTGTTAAAGAGATTGTCTTTACTCCATTGTATATTTTTAGTTTGGCTAGTTTTAAAACAGACAACCAGTACCCACCTGCATATCTGGCTGTGTCTTCATTCCCTAGTAAGATCAGAATATGCTTTTAGTACCATCCAACTGCTTTTTTTCTCACCCAACTTCTGTCCAGCTCAGAGTGACTGTTAATATTGTTCTGTAAAACTTTTGGTCCAGACTTACTTTAGAATTGAGTTTGTTTTTAGGTTGTTATAAAATATGACAATTCCTGCCCCTATTTAGTTATTATTTATGGATGCTAACAAAAGAATAACATTTTGGGAAGTGTGGACATGGGTGGGTGGGAGTTTGAGAGATCCATACACAAGACTGAGGGAGCTAGAGAAACCCTCTCGGCAATGTGCCCAAGCCTCAGGATGCTAGTTGTTTGCTCAGTGTTTATTTTTCTGAGACACCCAAGAAGAATGGAAATCATCCTCTCTTTAGTCAACTATTTTTTTGCTTTAGAAAAAGAGCTACCATTTTGAGAATGTTCATTGTACTGGAGATTGAGGTGAGTGGATTTACAAGCATTATCTTATTTTTCACAAGGGATTACATATTATTAAATAAACTAAGGATGAAAGAGAGGTTAAGAAACTTGATCAAGGTCTTCTAGCAAGGAAGGGCTCAATGGGGTTGCTCGCTGGAGTCCACTGTGTTGTCTCCCAGAACGGCAAACTTTCTAGATGGAAAAAGAGAGCTCTGTCTGCTCTTGCCCTTCCCACCTGCCACCCTGTAATACAGTCCCTCTTTCCTTATAGCTTTGCTTCCACTTTGGATAAGGACCTTGTTGTGTTAGTCACTCAGCCATGTCCAACTCTTTGTGACCCTTGGACTGTAGCCACCGGGCTTTTCTGTCTATAGGATTCTCCAGGCAAGAATACTAGAGTGAGTTGCCATTCCCTTCTCCAGGGGATCTTCCCGACCCAGGGATCGAACCTGGGTCATCTGCATTGCAGGCAGGTTCTTTACCGTCTGAGCCATTAGGGAACCCTGATTAAGGACCTTATCACATTGTATTATCATATATGTCTTATCTTTCCCACTTGACAGAACCCGAGATAATGTTAGAGGCCACAGAAATCATTCTCTCATCTCTGATAGGTCCTGTAGTACTTCAATAAAAGTTTTTTCCTCCAGTTAACGTTAGCTCAAAAAAATTTTAATCTTTTAGTAGCAGCTCAGTAAAAGTTTGTTAAATTCATAAACAGATGAAATACTGAGTATTCCTGACTCACTGAAGACCATGAGAGAAAGTGGTGGTTTAAAACATGCAGTCAGGATCAAGGAGTTCTTCCTTGAAAATACAGCAGATCTCTGAAACCGACAGAGGGGTTAGAGGAGGGAGTGGGAGAGCAGAGTCTCCTTCAGGGAGACTAAAAAGAGGAGTTTCCCTTGGGAGCAGGCCAGTTCCTCCACAGTCTCAGCCTCTGCAACCCCTTTCTGAGGTGCCTCCGGCCCTCCCAGGATTTTGCATGTTCTCATCAAGAAAACATCAAATGCCTTCCTTGACAGCTGGGGTTTCTGTTCTATGGTTTGTGAGCCCATCTCAGATGTCACAGTCACCCTAGACTGTGCCAGTCATTATAGACTGGCAGCCTATAGTGCTTTTCCTGATGCCATGTAGGCAAACTAAACTGGGCTTCCAGCAAGTGAAACTTCTTTTGGGTAAATATTTTGGGCCTAGTTTAATATTTCTCTGGCAGACCAAGTGGTGGAGATCTGTATACACACAGGTCAGTCTCTCCCTTTTTCTGCTATGTGTGTGATGTTACTTTCCATGTAGAAATACCTGTTTCTCTTAGTCAGTTCTGGATGGGGAATTGGGCTTTCCTTGTTGCTTTTCAGTCAACAAGGAAAGGGGGCTTGCCAAAGAGAGGTGGAGAGGGCCCAGGACATGTCTTCTCCCAGATCACCTGCTTCTTAGGTGGAGCTGCTCACTGTATTTTAGCATCAGAGTATTCAGGTTGGATCAGAGAAGGCAGTGGCACCCCACTCCAGTACTCTTGCCTGGAAAATCCCATGGATGGAGGAGCCTGGTAGGCTGCAGTCCATGGGGTTGCTAAGAGTCGGACACGACTGAGTGACTTCACTTTTCACTTTCATGCATTGGAGAAGGAAATGGCAACCCACTCCAGTGTTCTTGCCTGGAGAATCCCAGGGATGGGGAAGCCTGGTGGGCAGCCGTCTACGGGGTCGCACAGAGTCGGACACGACTGAAGTGACTTAGCAGCAACATTCAGGTTGGATGGTGAAAAATGGCCTCTCTGGATTTCCAATGCTAGTAGGAAAGTTTAGATCTAACCTTGTTACTGAAATTGCAACAAAATTGTCAAATTCTAAACTTGTTGCAGGAAAGGGCAAAGTCCTGTGCATGTGCTTGCCGCGTGCGCGCACACACACACAATTTATATATATATATATACAGTTAATGTATATATACGAGAATATACTATATTTTCATATATACATATATTCTATTTACAGTTTATTTATGTATACACACATTTTTCATGCGCTTCCCAGGTGGTGCTAGTGGTAAAGAACCCGCCGACCATTGCAGGAGATGTAAGAGACACGGTTTTAATCCCTGGGTTGGGAAGATTCCCTGGAGAACCGCAGGCAATCCATTCCAGTATTCTTCCCTAAAAACGTAAGCTTAAAGCAGGAAAGAGCAATGCATTATCTGTTCAGTTCAGTCGCGTCCGATTCTTTGCGACCCAGTGGACTGCAGCCCGCCAGGCTCCTCTGTCTATGAATGAGATTCTCCAGGCAATGAAAGATCATCGAACCCAGGTCTCCCGCATTGCAGGCGGATTCTTTACCGCCTGAGCCACGAAAGAAGACATTGTGTACTTAGAAACGAAATATATCCTACATAGGCTCCAGCTGGTTGCATCTTTCCTTGATTGACATTTGTGCTCCCTTTTAATGGCAAATTTAGATAAGGCCATCACAGGGTTTTTAAGTAGAATGAAGGCTCTTTCCTTGACCAGCTTAGGGAGAATTTTGCTACTTTTGAAGAATCCTTTGATGTACCCAAAGCCTGGAGAGAGATGATTCCAAACCCACTAAACTTCTTTAAAAGTGTGAAGGGTCTGCTGTGAGTTCTCTGATCTGTTAGCGAAGACCGAATCGAGAAGAAAAGGCCACTTTCTCTCCCCAGCGGGACCCATCTGAGCTCCCAGCCTGCTGCTGAGCGACATTATATACGATGAACATACAGAAGTTTACAGAAAAAAACAGAAAAGAAAAAGTAGCAAGCACCAAGAGGCAGCCGCAGGCGCCAGGGACGGCACGTGATCTGGGGGCGGGGTCTCGCGGGCCGCTAGCCAGTGGACGGGACCGGGGGCGGGCCCACGACCCAAGGGGCGGGGCCTGTGCCCGCGCAGCTCTCACCGCGGTCCCCTTATTTGGATCTGCGGGAATGTGGGCTGGAGCGGTCCTGCAGCGGTACCAGCCTCCAGCCTGTCGCCGGGACTGCCCCTGACCCAGGCGCGCCTGCTGCTCGGTGGCAGGAGGGCCGGCGGAGCGCCATGGCCTGCATCCTGAAGGTAACGAATCGCATCTATGGCTCGGACGCGTGGTTGGCCAGCCTCTTGCTGCTCAGAGGCGCGGAGTCAACCGCGGTCCCACCGCATCCTCATCTCAGTTGTCTTTTCCTGGCGTTGATTTTCTTTTTGTTCCTTTGGCAAATGCATATGGAGGGAGATTCAGAAACATGTAGCTGGCACGGCTTCTCTTCCCACCATTCCTGCCTGCTCGCGCCTGCATTGAAGGAACTGCAGACTGTTGGCTCCAGGGGAGAGAAGGGCTGTGTGCCGAATAATAGGGATGGCAGGGAGGGGAGGGGTGCTCCAGCGAATCCCGCGGCCCCGATGCCTGAGGCCTTTCTGAAGCCACGCACAGTAGAGCAAAGGCTGGCCACGGATTGTTGGTGCTGAGGAGTAGAGCGCTTTTGAATGGGATGAGAGTGGGCAGAGGGAGTTCTCCCTCACATTTGATCATATGAAGACAAACTTCTGAGTTTACAGGTAGTCCCTTAGGAATGAGTTTTCTGTGAGATCAGCTAACTCTGTGCCCGAAGTTCCACTTCGGAAAAGTTCACAAGAGGATGTATTTATTAGTAGAGAATTTCAACCCTAACTTTGGCTAAAAAATTTAAACAGTTGAACCTTTCTTTTGCTCACAAACAGACAAAATGCTTTCACTCCCTCTCAGAGTCTGCTCAGGCGCCCCTTCTTTGTTGAGTTTTCTTTCTCCACGTGTGTTCTTAGCCTGGAGTGAACATCTTTCTAGGTTCACAGCCTTGTAGCATCAGGTGGGAGGGCTTGGTTTGAGTGCCTCACTTGAGAACTTCTTATTCCACAGGGAATTTTGTTTATTTTTCATTCAGTTTGTTTGTTTTTTCATTTTTCTACACTGTTGTTTCTACTGGTGCCTAACCTGACTCCTGACTGTATATGAGTCAAAAACATTCACAGCATGAAAGTTTCCTGGGCCTTGACTGGCGAGTGTAAAGGCCTACTCGTTCCAAGTTTGGGGAAGTTGTGTGTGACAGAGGAAAAACACCAGAAATCAATGTGTGTGTGTGTGTGTGTGTGTACGTGTGTGTGTGTGTGTGTGTGTGTAGGAGCATTTGTTTTTCTGTGGGGTGATTTGAAGCCATCTACTGCTATATTAGTTACCTGAATCCTCTTCCAGCATGCCTTGGTGTTAATGATGCAAATAAGAGACTAACCTAGTAGAGTTTGTTTCCATTTCTCATTGTAAAGGAGATGAGACATTTCCTGTGATTTCTCTGAACTTCCTTTGTTTGATTTCCGAACATTATCTGGGATGTAATGGTAGCAAGATCAAATAATACATTTTTATTATTTACATTTGTAGTACAATGTGGGATTTTTACCTTGGAGATTTCTAGCACAAGGACTGAAATATGAATATGAGTCATCTCTACTATTTATTGGGTTATTAGCCTAAAGGGAAGTTGAGTGTGACATTTATTGTTGGCTGTCTTCTTCCCTTTTGATTTCTCCTCTATCTCATCTTGCACATGTTCCAAACATTTTTAAGACATCTCAAGCTACAGATGAATCTGATCCAACTTTGCCTTTCCAACCCCTCACACTGACCTCAGACATTTGGGACATATCTGATTGCTCCTTATTTTTTCTCCACTGAACCAAGCTGGGGTGCAGACAGGTAAACTGCAAAGAGCATAGGCTTTGGACTCAGAAAGACCTTGGTCTGAACTCAGGCTCTGCCAGATGCTACCTGTGTGACCTTGGACAAGTCACTTAAAACATCTCTGCGTCTCAATTTCCACAATATAAGATTAAAGTAACAGCACCACAAGGTTTTAATATTCCACAGGGTTGCTGTGGGGATGAAATAATATAAGATATGAAAAACACTTTGTGGAACGGGCATTCAGTTTGTGCTAGTTTCCCTCATAAATAATAATAACTACAATTTAATTAACCTTTACTGTATCCTCAGCTCATTTCATATAACTGTTATTTTTATGTCAAGCCCTGCAAGGTGAGTATCATTGTTTAAAACCCCATTTTACAGATGAGGAAGCTGAGGCTCCTGAGTTTAAGAGATTTATCCAAGGGAACAGGGTTAAGGGCAGGTGAGCCTGGACTTAGATTCAGATCTGCCAGCCTTCTTTATATTTTGACTGTGTTTCCTATACCTTCCCATGTGATGACTTTCTAAGTTGCCCTAAAACCATTCAGAATCCTTACCACCTTTGAGAAACAAAGTACCATTGTGCAACGATGGTCTTGATGACCTGTGGTGGACCTTTTCTCCTTGTCTTTGAAGGGCCATGTGTGGTGCAGTGGACATTCCATACACCTAGATGCCATGCAAGCTTGATCTCCTGCATATATTAAACAGTCACTGCAACTTGGAACATCAATTTGCCCAAGTTGTAGAATGCCTGACAGGGTTTTGTGAGGGTAAGATCATGTACTGTTTTTGTTGCTTTTGATGAAATATTTTCTGCCATATACTGGCCCTGGGCTTGCTGTTGGTATCACAAATATATAAGCCATTGACTCCATTCTCAATTGGCTTCCAGTATAGTAAGGGGGATAGAAAAGTAAATGAGTGTTTATGTTACAATGTGAAGAGTAATAGGTCTGTGGAAGGCATAACAGAAGCATGGAGAGAGAAAGCAATGAACCCTCTAATTGGACAGTCAGGATGGACTTATAACTCATATATGATTTGAATTGTAATTTGAAGATTGAATATGATGTAGTGTGATGAAGCTTGTGTTTTAGAAGGATACCTTTTGAGGCAGAGTCAACTTTATTCCGTGGGCAAAATATAGTCCTCTCAACAGAGTTTAGAGGTAGATCTTATTTTCCATTTTTACGTATGAGAAAACAGATACAAAGAGGTTGATTAACCTATCATTATTGCCTAAATAGTGACCCTAAATAGGAGTCCTTGACTAGCTAAGAGGAGGAGCCTCTACTGTGGCAGCAAATGGTGGTCTTTGGGGGCCATACAGATTATCCCCTCAAGGTTTTATGCATGGCAAGGGCCCATTCTGCCCATGTGTAAAGCTGGTTCTCATAATGGAATAATGATTACCTCAATAATCATTTAATTGTGGAATATATACTGACTCCACACTGCATGGACTTTAAAGAAATATGTGAGTTTTGTTTACGGCTCCACCACTTACTATTTGTGCAACCACTAATAAGTTTCTTGATTTCATTGCCTCGGCTTCTGAAATGGAGATGATCATGCGTTCCTCAGTGGGTTGTTCTACAGGTTAAATGGGAATATCTTCACATTAGTTGGAATAGGCTAGTTTACTGCAGTGAGAGCAGCCTCAAGTCTTAGTAGGCTCATTTCTTGCCGTGCTCCTGGTTAGGCAGCTCTTCTGGGGAGCTAGGCCATTGTGAACAAGCAAATAAAGGGCCACTCTCTTTCCATAGGGTGTTTTAAAAGTCTTTGCAATTTGGTAGACAAGAAAGATATTTACTTAGTATTTATTTGGTTATTAGTAAAGTAAAACTTTTAAATTTATGAACAAAGGGGCAGCATTTCTTCGGCTCAGGCTCCCAGGTTGTTTGACAAGACGGAGTTTTTTGGAAGAACCTCATCTCACCATAGTTTTACTTTTTTTTTTTCCACTTTTGTTGTATGTGTATTTATTAAATCATTTGAGTATCGATGCCTTTTATTAAAAGGTTCGATATGCTGTTTTGCTGTTGAGCAGGTTTTTGGTTTCCTACAAATCTTATGAGTTGTAGATCTCAGCTTCCTGTGGGAAGACCGCTGACTTCCATACACTATAATATACTGTGAACCTGTTATTTTCTTACCTAATACATCAGCGAAGGAACACGCAAACTTTTGGCATAATGTGAACTAAAATTGAAATATTACTGGCCATTTTGCAACAATTAAGAGCATAGCACTTTATCTAGATGAAAACCGGATTTCTTTATCTTTGAAGTATCTTGAACTGTTTATTGCTCACAACTTCCATAAGCATGCCACCCTTCATCTCTTCATGCTTGAAGTGAAATGTTTTACGTTTCACTGGAGAAGACAAAAACAGGATGATCTTCATGTTATTGTTTTATACAAGTGATGAAAATATACCTTGCCTTGTTTAGAGGTGAATTCATATTTATAAATATTTTGTCTTTTTTCCCTCCGCAAGACTTATGCAGTAATCACTTACCTGGAAGGTGAGCTTTCATCCTGTTTTTAAGAAGAGATGCTTTTCAATTGAAGGTGACTGATACAGGGAGCTGTTTATACTATACATAATCCACATATTTGCAGGTTGCAAAGTTTAAAAAAACGATGGCTGATCCCTAATATAGTTGGAAGTGATACATGAGAAACACTGTTAAAATTATCTTTGAAGTGACTCTTGAAGCTAATTTATTAGGAAAAAAGTTTCAATTGGAAACCTATAGAATTAATTTGTTTAGTCGTGACGTCATGTCCGACTTTGTGACCCCATGGAGTGTAGCCTTCCAGGCTTCTCTGTCCATGGGACTTTTCCAGCAAGAATACTGAAGTGGGTTTCCTTCCCCAAGGGATCTTCCCAACCCAGTGATCGAACCCGAGTCTCCTGCATTGGCAGGCAGATTCTTTACTGCTGAGCCACCAGGGAAGCCCCTTATAGAAGTATTATCTGAGTGCTAAGTCATAAATTCAGTACTTTTGGGGTTTTTTGGATGAGCAAAAAGTTTTTCTCAGTGATTTAACTGAAATAATTCCTTTTGGTAGAAAAGGTCAGTTAAAATTCAGTATTCATGGATAAATGTTTGCCTAAATATTGAAGATAATACAAGGACATTAACATGGTCGTGTGGTGCAGGAAAAAGAAAACTGAGATAAAAATACAGGTATCCACCAACACTCCATCAGTTTTTTAAACTTGAGCACTATCTGGGATCATCGTCCCCCTTCTTTAATAAATGAAACACTAGGCAGCTATCATCCTCCCAAGTCATTTCCCTTTGTGTGAGACTAGAGCACATAACACTTCTTTAGTTTTCATCCCTCATTCATTGCGTGAAGCAGGGATGGTGTGGGATGTGTGAGACCATTCTGAGGTGAACGATAGCACAAAAGCGCAGCAACAGTCCCTCAAATGGCCAGGGTTTGTGTGTGTCAATTTTCTGGCAGGAATGGGCAGGCTTGCTGTATTTTTCCTAACTGCTGGGTGTTTTAAAATAAGTTACAGTGTTTGCCACTTTCAGAAGAGAAGGAATGTTTGCTTTATTGGTTACTTCCTTGTTTAACATCTAGATTATGATGTATGCTAAAATGTCATTTGTTTAAAAGTAAATATTGGTAGAATGCTGACGCCCAGTCTTATTATTCTGATGCATTTTCCATTCCGAAGAAACACGAAACACAAAGTGAGCTGGTTTGAAGAGAGCCAAGGAGCAAAAACACAAGAGAGTGGTGCTTTGTCTAGGAAGCCAGTCATATTGGTTTTATAGCTTGGTATATTTTGGATTTCAGATGAAATGGGGAAAAAAATGACAGAAATGGTCCCTATGCATTTATTTTCATGGATACCTTTAATTTTCGTGGGCATGCCTAACAATGAACTATGTTATAACTGGAGCTTAGGGCTTATTTTAGATATTGGAGTGTAGCTTTATTACAAAGATGGATTTTATCTATAAACATTGCATTTTGATCAACTTTGTATGTTCATGTGTATTAAAATATTGTGCACTAAATGTTTTGCCCTCGTCTGCTATTATATGGTCAAGGCATTTATCAGCACTAGTGTGATTCATTCATATAAGTGGCACGGGTCAGGGAAAATTATTTCCTACATTTCTGCCTAATTAAATTTGTTTTCCAGTATTATATTAATTTATTTCTGGCTTCCATTTCTGTGTAACCAAAATAGTTACTGCATTTGTGTGGCACATTTGACTTTGTTGCTAAAAAAAAATTTTTTTTTTTTAAATTTTTTATTTAAAATAACCTGTACCTTTTTTTTTTAATGTGACCAATTCAAGCACTTGAAGCAATAATGTCAATCTTGTGAAACTTCAATCAGTTTAATACCCTGCCTCTAAAGTTGTTGACAGAAAAATAAAGAGGAATTCTCTTCCTAGAAAAAAAAATAAAATTAAAAAAAAAAAAGTCATTTGATTTTCTTCTCTTATAAATTAGACTTCCCTGGTGGCTCAGATGATAAAGCGTCTGTCTACAATGCGGGAGACCCGGGTTCGATCCCTGGGTTGGGAAGATCCCCTGGAGAAGGAAATGGCAATGCACTCCAGGACTATTGCCTGGAAAATCCCATGGATAGAGGAGCCTGGTAGGCTATAGTCCATGGGGTCGCAAAGAGTCAGACATGACTGAGCGACTTATAAATTAGAAGATTAGTATAAGTATTAGTATCTTATAAACTACAGATTAGTATTTGCTATAATGAAAACCTATTCATATTTTCTTTAATGATTTCTATCTTTGACCAGCAGTTACTTTTTGAGAACAGTGTCATGTATACCTTTGATGTTTAACATATATTTAGTGAGTTGTATTAAGGTTCTTCCTTTGGATTCTGTGCTGAAATGTACACTGAGTGGACATGTGGACACAGGACACTTCTTTCTGCCTTGGGAAAGATTATGGTTTTGCCAGGTTGCTGAGACTTAGGAACTTGAAGCAGTTAGACAATAGCACAATAGGTGCATGACTAAGCTACTGTTACCTTCCTTACTTGTCACCTATCCTTGTATGACCTTGATCTTTTTTTGGAGGGCCCTGCTGTGAGGCGTGCAGGATCTTAATTCCCTGACCAGGGGTTGAACACATACCTCCCGCAGTGGAATGGAAGCTCAGAGTCTTAACCACTTACCACCAGGGAAGTCCCTACCTTGATCTTGATTAATGGGACATTTGATGAGTGTTGGTATCCAGTTATGTATGGGCTTGGTGTCTTCTCATTTACTCTTCCCCCGCTGCTCCAGACCTAATCCTTCACCATGCTGCATCAATTCTATCTCAGGAAGATCTCTCAACTCTGCACATTATTCTCCATCCCTGTCACCTCTGTTTTGTCCAGAACCTCATATTTGGTCTGTGTTTTGAAATAGCCTCCTTTCCTTCGGGCTCCTCATAAACTCGTCCATCTTCCACATCACTCTCAGATTACTGTGCTGAAGCACAGTGCTCATCAAGCCATTTGTAGGCTTAAATGCTTGTCTTGGCTCCCCAGCCCCTGCAGGATAAGCCCAGCTATTTAGCTTGGCATTCAGGTTCCTTCCGAATCTGGCCCCTGCCTGCATATCTGGCCTCACTGCCTACTACTCCCTTACCCATGATCTAGATACTTAACTAAATGAATTCCAAATCTTCAGATATACCTCCTTTCATGGTTCTGTGCCTTTGTAGTGTAGTATAGGGATTGAAGGGGCTTCCTTGGTGGCTTAGATGGTAAAGCATCTGCCCGCAATGCGGGAGACCTGGGGTTTGATCCCTGGGTTGGGAAAATCCCCTGGAGAAGGAAATGGCAAAAGCCTGGTCTCTGATGTCAGACCAACCTATTCCAAGCAGTGAAATATCTAAGCCTCAGTTTCCTCACCTGTGAAATGGGAGCAGAAATAGTGCCTACTTCTTAAGGTTATGAGGAATAAATGAGCTAACTTCTATAGAACAGAACCTGACACATAATAAGCCCTTGATAAGTATTTGCTATTAGTTGTTATTGTACAGGCTGTTTTCTCTGCAGGAAATTCTCTCTACTATCACTTTTCCTCTTCTGACAGAGTTCAACTTATCTTTCAACTCCTATTTCAGTGTCACATCTGCGGTCAAGCCCTCCTCTGCCTCAGCAGACTTCCTTTGTGGCCCCACGGCTTGGTTTTTGTCTCCGTAGTGGACACGTATTACCCTGTAGTGTAAATTAGCTGTTTATATGCTCAACTCTTTTGTTTTACTATGAATTCATAAAGCCCAGGGACTTTAGTAGGTTGATCAGCTAGTGTTTCCTAAGCATATTGAGGGCTTCCCTGATAGCTCAGTTGGTAAAGAATCTGTGTGCAATGCAGGAGACCCTGGTTCGGTTCCTGGTCAGGAAAATCTGCTGGAGAAGGGATAGGCTACCCACCCAAGTATTCTTAGGCTACCTTTGTGGCTCAACTGGGAAAGAATCTACCTGCAATGTGGGAGATCCCTAGGTTCGATCCCTGGGTTGGGAAGATCCCCTGGAGAAGGGAAAGGCTACCCACTCCAGTATTCTGGCCTGAAGAATTCCATGGACTGTATAGTAAATGAATACTGTTCTTGCTGTAAGTAAGACTATAGACTCAGTGAAAAGAAAGGAATGCCTAAGGTATAGGAATGTATGAGTGGTGGTGTTGGTAGTTATGTAATTGAATCTTGGGGGCAAGAAAGGTCTTGTCTTATTCAACTTGAAATCCATAACAACTAGTCTGACTCTTAGTAAAGAGATTCCTAAATGTTGAATGGGCTTCCCAGGTGCTCAGTGGTAAATAATCCACCTGCCAATGCAGGAGACATAGATTCTGTCCCTAGGTTGGGAAGATCTCCTGCAGAAGGGAATGACAACCCCCTCTGGTATTTTTGCCTGGGCAATTCCATGGACAGAAGAGCCTGGTGGGCTACAGTCCATGGGGTCGTAAAAGAGTTGGACATGACTTAGTGACAAAACAACAGTAATAACAAGATAGTGACTGTGTAAATGATATAATTTTTCTGACATGCTAATTATAGACAACAGTCTAACTTGGCCCCTTCTAGGAATAGCTGAATTCTTTTTAGATATAGCGTGGATTTTTCACTCTAATATAAGCAAGTATATTATAGTTTATCAATTAGTTTTCTTCTTAAGTTGCTTCTCAGTTCTGTTTCTTTTAGATCTGTGACTGCTTCTCATATAAAGTCTGGAGCCAGTTTGAAATCTGGAGGGAGGGAGAACAGAGAACTGGACTTGGAAGGAGAAAGAGGAAAGTATAGGAGTGACTTATGTAGTGTTACGATCATTTTGGTTCTATGGGTTAAAAGAAACGATAAAAGCAAAAAACAAAAAACAAACTCCAACATTCGCAACTGTAATTTGTGTTTCTCAAACTATGAGATATCAAAGGAAAATAATATGGCTTCACTGAGCCTGGACAGCCACAGAAATGTCACAGGTACACAGGTTGTAACCCTGAAACTCTAGGATAACACATAGCAAGTTGCATGATCACACACCCCCCCCTTTCCTGGGAAACTCCAATGTCCCTTTGAAGGTGGGAGTGAAGCAGAGGAGTAATACAGTTGGATTTACTGTTAGGCCAAGCTTCAGGATCTGCCCCCCCACCCCCGACCCCACCCAAGGCTCTGAAGAGGTTCTGGCATTTTTGTATTTATACTATTATATTCATAGAATATAATAGTACAGCACATAGAATAGACAAGGCACTTTGTTTAATAAATCTGCTTTATGACATTTCTTTCTGCTGCCCAAGGGATGCTGAAGTCTCCGTAGTTGCCCGGCCTCATTTTTAGGCTTATAGTGTCTGAGCAGGTGCTTTTGCAACTTGATCAGCTTACTTTGGGGAATGAGTTGCTTATGTGAAACTTTGCTCTTTGGATGAATTGAGAACAACAGCAGCAATAACAGTTGTTTTTTATTGAACACCTAGAGTGTGTTCAGGCTGGTCCTGGGCTGCCTGCTTTCATATATCATCTCACGTAAACTGGGCTTTCCAGGGGGCTCAGTACTAGTGAATCCACCTGCCAATGCAGGAGACACCGGAGATGCTGTTTGATACCTGGGATACTGAAGTTCAGAGAAGCTAATTAACTTGCCCCAGGTGCTATGGTTAGTAAGTGGTGAAGGTGGGGTTGAACCTGGCTCTGGTTGGTGATGTAATGTGTATTTTACCTTCAGGGCCAATTTGGTGAATGTTCACAGGGGCTTTGAGTTTATTTCACCATCCTCTGAATCTACACAGCTTCCTAACATACTCCTGATGGGGCTCATTTTTAGCTGTGTTATTTTTAGTTATCCCTTCCTCAGAGTTTCCTTTGTGACAGAGGAACTAGAGGATATAGAGGGGCCACAGAGAGTGTGGAAATAAGGTTCTAACTCTTTCTCTAAAAGATTAATAGCCTTTTGACCCTAAGCAAGTTGCATGATCACACACCCCCCCTTTCCTGGGAAACTCTCTTTGAAGAGAGTTTCAAACTCCCTTTGAAGGTGGGAGTGAAGCAGAGGAGTAATACAGTTGGATTTACTGTTAGGCCAAGCTTCAGGATCTGCCCCCCGACCCCCGATCCCACTCAAGGCTCTGAAGTGGTTCTGGCATTTTTGTATTTATACTATTATATTCATTTTCTTAGAGAGAACCACAGATTATATAAGCTTCAGGCTTCCCAACCAAGATCCCCCCTGGGGTGGTGTTGGAATCCAAAAGAGATAAAGCTCGTGAATGTACTTTGAAAAGTAGAATGTGCTGTACACATAGGCAAATGATTATTAGTATTATTAATAATTAGATAATAGCTTGAATCAAGGAAACCTATCTAGTAGGGGAAAGAAGAGTTTAGACTTGAGGAAAGCAGAGGGAACCTACTAAGCTTTCCGTCAGAGGTCTGGGAAAAGTTATGGTCTCTCCTCCGCAGGAGAAAATTTTTTTATCTGTTTGTGAGAATTTAACACATACTTATCCCCGAGGGTTGGAGATGGGATGAGTCCTCTGTTTTCTGGATTCAGCAAAAAGTGGAGGAAGGCATTTTTCTAATTGAACAGAGTAGATTTAAACAAGTGTTATCAGGATACTATTACAGAAAGCTGCAGTTTAGCTCCTGGTTATTAAAAGGCTCATTATTCAGTTTATGGATTAGCCAGATCCTGTTGGTCCCCGGCCACTCTGATCTACACCTTTTATGCTTTCAATGGCAATTAGCACTCCCACCAGAGCCTGGAAAAGTCAGAGGAGCTAAGCCTCAAATTGGTTCATTCCTTTCCCTGTTAGCAGCTTTGTCAAGGTTTGTCAGCAGGAGGGTAAAGAAAGGACTCAAATGCGGTGAAGAGATTATCTGTGATTTCACTATTGTTTTCTTTCTTCCTCAGCTGGAGAATTAAAAGTACTCTCTGGTTCTGATTTTAACTTGATTTAAAGTCACTAAATCAGAGATCTTGGCCTAGGGCATCCAGAGACTTCAATAAACAGCAGCCTCAGGGTAGGTAATATTTTCAGAGAGCCCTTTGTCCACATCCCACATCTCCAGGCCTCTGTCTCATTTCCTGTGAGATGTGGAGGGGTGGGGGCTCACAACTTCTGGTATTTGGGAGACTGGAAACAGTTAACTCCTAAAGAGATTGCTCAGGGGCCAGGAAAGGAGAGTCCTTGTCCTAAGTCATTCTAGTGCATATCTTAATATGTATTGAGGTTTGAAAACCCTTGTATGTAAGATCCTTTTCTGGAAGGGACTTCTGTCTAACGTTCAGATCTGTTTCCCAGGGAATTTATTAGCTGTGTGTTTACCAGACACAAAATAAAAGGTTCGGTCAGTTTTGAAAACTCTATTTGCATCTTGCCCTGAAAGATCGCGATCACAAGGAAACTGGAAGTAAAATGTGTATGTCCTGCATTGGGAGTGGATTGTAATGTGGGCTTAAACTGTGCATGTGGAGCTCATCTTAGATTTTAAGGATTGGAACGAGCAAATGACTGTCCTTTGACAATTCCCCTCCTTCGGACAATAGGAGTGCACATCTGCGGAGAGCAGGGCTGCGATTCCTGGTTAGTTGTTTGGCCCCAACGGTGTGCCTGACTTTGAAGAAAGAGACGAGCAAGTCTCTCTCTGTGAAGGGTTTGCCTTATCAATCAGGGAAAAGGGTAACCAAGAAAGAAGAGCTGTTCTCTAGGGTGTGGACAGGAAGACCATGCTAACACAGACTCCAGGTCTGATTCCAGTTTTGTGATGAGTTTGAGTAATGACAATAATACCTTTATTTAATATTCTGCAGCAGTACTGTCCAGTAAAAATATAATGCAGGCCACTTCGGTAATTTTTTATTTGTAAGAGCCACATTAAAAAGAAAGCAAAAAGAAGTAGGCAGAACTTATTTAATAATATATTTTGTTTAACCCTAAATATTAAAAACATGTTAATGTTAATTTGGAGTCAATATCAACTTATAAATAAGCTATTTAACTTGTTTGATAAGTCTTCATGTCTGTGTATATTTTGCCATTGCAGCATATTTCAATTTGGATGATAAAGTTTCACGCGTCCCGGGAAACAAACTCACTCAGAAGGACAGTGCAGATAGCGGAGTGCAGTTTATTACACCGGCGGGCCCAAGGCAGAGTCTCCTCTTAGCCAAGGACCCCACCAGCATTTGTGAAAATCTTTTATACCCCATGTGTACGTGTCTGAACCCACCACTCCAGATTCCTTGAGACTTACATAAACCAAGGAAAATACAATCCCAATAACCCCATCACTCACGTGCTATGTGCTCATGTGCTCAAACAGTCAAACAATTAGCCAATAATCAATAAACCCGAGGTTACACTCCGATAGATACAGAAAAATTTCTGGCCTGTCTGGAGGAAGGGGTGATTAGGGTCTGTTTTCTCTTAGGCGATGAGTAACCTAGATATGATCTTCAAGGTTCCCCTGTCTGGAGGGGGTCTTATCCTTCTGTTGTTGTTTTCATAGGCACTAAACACAGTTCAGAGTCCATTGGAAAGGTGGCCGAGCATGATCAGCATGAACAGGCCTAAGATGGAGTCCAGGCCCTATGAATTCCTTCTTTAATACTTGATCTCTATTTAGATTTTATAAAATGTTCAGTTGAAAAAGTAGATTCACATATCTAAGTTGCTCCAAAGATACATTTAAGCCTTTGATGAGCCCTTAAAATTTCATCTGAAATGGAGTCCTAAGTTTTTTCATATCCTGAGCCTGATTGGCCCCCCAGATGTTGAGCAGCTGTGAATTCTCCCAGGAGAGTGCTGCTTTGGTCTCAGTGAGGTAGGGTAAACTCCTGGAGGCTTTGAGGTCAGGGACAGACTTTCTACACTTTTATTTGAATAGTTCCTTTGCTCCAGGAGGGCGGTACACATATGGCAGCAATTTAGACATACAGAATAAACCACAAGTCTTCTTTTAAGTCAAGAGAGTAAGGTGATTGGAGTTCCTTTGTACAGTTTGCTTATTTTTTGACTGTTTATTTGTGTCTATAAATTCAGCAGTATGCTAATAGGTGTACGTCTGGTGGTCCTTAGAGTAAATCACTTTGTAAACCTGCAGCGCAGTTTTGCTTGCCTGCACTGAGTTGTATTCCTGCCCGGCTCTGCCTAGATTTCCTGAATCACAGAGTGTTAGCATTGTTTCATGCGGAGAATGTTTCATTGTCATAATGACAGCAGGTGCCATTTGTTGAGTACCTTCTCTCTGGCAGACAGCCCGCCAGATATTTTACAGATATTTATTATCTCTCAGCAAGGTTACAGGATGGGTATTATTACTTTCATCCGACAGATGAGGAAACTCTAGTTCATATCGCGTAACAACTTTGTCAATGCAAGAACACTAGACCAAGGTCCGCAAACTAATAGCCCTTGGGTCAGATCCAGCCTGGTGCCTGTTTATATGTAGTGTGCAACTTCAGAATGGGTTTTGTGTCCTAAAATGGTTGAAAACAATCAAAAGATTTAATGATGTGAAAATGTTAAGAAATTACAATATCGATGTCCCTGAATAAAGTTCTACTGGAATATAGCCATGTTTATCCATGTCTTAGTGTGCTTTTGTGCTGTAATGGCAGACTTGAGAAGCTGACATGTAGACTCTGTGGCTTGCAAAGCCTTAAATATTCACTATCTTTCTCTTTACAGATAATGTGTGCCTACGCTGAACTGTTGAGTTCTTACTGTAAGAGCAGTCAGGGTACTCACACCTGGGCCTCACATCATGAATATCAGGGTTATTTAGTGAATATGAAGCCAAGAACTCCATGTGAAAGAGGAAACTGAAGCCCAGAGAGGATAAGTAACTCCCCAAAGTCACATCGTGGGACTGGGATTCAGACTCCAAAGCTTGCTCCCTAAGTCCACTGCTTCTCGCAGATAAGCTGACCACACTGCTGCTCAGCTTGAACTGCAGGACCTCCTGAAGGGCTTGTCACACCAGAGGTTTCTAAGCCCCACCCCCAGAGTTTAGGATTCCGTAGTTCTGGACTGGCATCTAAGAATCTGCATTTCTAACAAGCCTCCAGGTGCTGCTGCTTGATGCCAATCATACTTCAGTTAGCCCTATCATACTACATCCTGCCCAATAAATTGCTGCTGAGTTATGAATGGCTTCAAAGCTGTGTGTGTGTTAGTCACTTAGTCGTGTCTGACTCTGTGACCCTATGGACTGTAGCTCACCAGGATCCTCTGTCCATGGAATTCTCCAGGCAAGAAAACTGGAGTGGGTTGCCATTCCCTTTTTTAGGGGATCTTCCTGTCCCAAGGTTTGAACCTGGGTCTCCTGCGTTGGCAGGTGGATTCTTTACCATCTGAGCCACCAGGGAAGCCCTCAACTACAAATTTAAGTCAAGTGCATTCTAATGGCCTTTTCAGGCATTGTGATTGTTTGATTTCTGCCTACATTGTTCTCATTAAACTCCAAGCTTTCTGATGCTGTGGGACTCAGGCCACCATGAATGTTGAAATGCTTGTGCCTCTGTGTCTGGTAGCAAGGGACTGGGTCTGAAATGAATCTGTCACTGGTGCCATGCCTCTTGCATTTCTAGAAACTCTGTTTCTTTCAAATCAGTTTCAAAATCAGTTTATGATGATTTATAAACCAGGAATTTGGTTCCTGCTGATTGTATGTCAAGCCTTTTCTCACATTGTGACCCTCGATTCTCTGCGGCTAACAAGAAGACCTGGGGGTGTAGGAAACAGATTGTTGTCAGACTGTCCTGGCTTTGGCAGTGGAAGTTAATGGGTTAGTGCTAGAGTTCACTTTCTTAATTATTGACTTAGTCTCATATTTAAAAAGTCATTATTTTAGAATTAGGAATGGGAAAAATGAAGCCTGGTGAAAGACGATAGCTTTTGTTTTTTCCATGTTCATGATTCATAGCCTTGTTTGGGACTTTAATAAGTAACAAAAAGCATTGGAAACTGCTGACTTAATTTCTTATAGGCTTTTATTGGCATAAAGAAGAAAATAAATCTCTAAATGTTTGCTTTCTCCTGGATCTCCATTTATGTGCCTTTATTTATTGTGAAGCCCATTTTTCTGATTTTTCCACTTTCATCTTTGGCCTCCTAGCCTGTCCCCAGTACAAGTGTTAAAGAGATCATTATCAAGTACAGCTGGTATCCAGGTATCCATCTGTCTCCTGGGGATTGGTTCCAACACCCATGGTGATACCAAAATCTGAGGATGCTCAAGTCCCTTATATAAAATAGCATTGTATTTGTATATGACCTAGGCATGTCCATCCACATGCTTTACGTCATCTTTCATTGTGTGTTAGTCGCTCAGTCTTGTCTCACTCTTTGGGACTATAGCCTGCCAGGCTCCTCTGTCAGTGGAATTCTCCAGGTAAGCATACTGGAGTGGGTAGCAGTTCCCTTCTCCAGGGGCTCTTCCCGACCCAGGGATTGAACCCAGGTCTCCTGCATTGCTGGCAGATTCTTTACCTTCTGAGGCACCATGGAAGCCCAATCTTTGAATACTTACACTAATACAATGTACATTTTATGTAAAAAGTTGTAAATACGATGGAAATAGTTGCCAGCACAAGGCAGATCCAAGTTTTTGCTTTTGGAAACTTTCTGTTATTTGGTGAAGAGCAGAACTGGGATGAGCAGAAGGCACCGATGGCAGAAACTGGAAATGGCCAAACTTGGGGATGCAGGAACTTGTGGATGGCAGAACCTGAATTCAGCTGGCTATATCTAAAGAACCATCATCTCAGCCTTGTAAATCTTCGCTGTACAAGGGAAGCCTTATGGAACTCTGTTGCCAAGCAAATGAAATATCTTGCAGAGTGAGTTCCCAAGGTAAAACCCATTCCAGTGGGAATTCTTCTCTGGGAAACCTGAGTCTTTTCTGTGTGTGCTCAGTCACTGTCGTGTCCAACTCTTTGTGATCTCATGGACCATAGTCTACCAGGCTCCTCTGTCCGTGGCATTTTCCAGGCAAGAATATGGAAGTGGGTTGCCATTTCCTCCTCCAGGGGATCTTCCCCTCCAAGGGATCAAACCCTCACCTCCTGCATCTCCTGTATTGCTGTCAGATCCTTTACCACTGAGCCACTGGGGCTCCTGGTGTCGAATCAGTGGTGTGGCATTGATGACAGCCGATGGATGTCATCCCACACACCTTTGCCATGGCCTAGAGGCTGACTTTACTACTACTTTGCTCTTTTATTACTGACTTTCTCCACTTTGTCCTTTCTTTCTCTCTAGTTCTTGAAGAAAATTAATTCTCCAGCAGTAACAGGTACCTGAACCAATGACACCTTATGATGTTTTCTTATTTATTCTTTACATTCTTTCAGTTGGGAGTTAGAAAATCTCTTTCTCTCATACTCTGATTTATTCCACTTAATTATTTGCTCCTTGGCAGGTTTAATATTTATTTAATTATGCTTGCTGTTTAACCATAGCGACCCAGTTGGTGACGAGCTGAGCCAAGATTTCTACATGTGACTTCTAACTTATTGGTAAATTGGGGTTTGTTTTCTTCTCATCCATTTTGTACCTTGATATTAAAATTTTACTTAAAGAAATGACATCTGAACCAAATACCACTCTAGAGTTCTGTATTGGAACAATTGTAATTCACTATATATTTTTCCAGATTTGTATAGGTTAAAGGGGTCTGTATTTGACTTTTCCCCACCCCTCTTTTCTTCCATGAAGAGGAAGTTTATTACCAAGCAGTTAGAGAGAAGTGAAGTACTATGGGTAAGAGGAGGGGCAAAGAGAATGAAGATAAAACAGAAGCTGAAGATTTTAATTTTTTTGAAATTATGGCCTGTATGAATAATAGTAACTGTAACAATCATCTACCTCTGTTGATGTTCAGTTGCCAAGTCGTGTCCGACTCTTTGTGACCCCGTGGACTGCAGCATGCCAGGCTTCCCTGTCCTTCACCATCTCCTGGAGTTCGCTCACGCTCCATTGAGTTGGTGATGCCATCCAACCATCTTATCTTCTGTCATCCCCTTTTCCTTCTGCCTTGTCTTTCCCTGCATCAGGGTCTTTTCCAGTGAGTCAGCTTTACTGAGTGCTTACAGTTACTGTGTTGGGGCTTTATAGCTTTGTATTATCTCATTTAATCCTTTCAAGCTCATAAGATAGGTACTATTGTACATTTCCCATATAGATGAGGAAACTGAAGGTTGGAGAGGTTTACTTAAACTAAGCAACCTCCCCAAGATTGTACCCTTATTAACGGAGAAGGTAGGATTTGAAATCAGGAGTTCGGTCAAAGAAAATATTCCTATAGTCATACATGGGCAAACCTATTTGAAACTTGCCCACAATAATTTAATAACCTAATGAATAAAATAACATCAGTATGCATTTTCTGGGCACTTTATGGTAGACACTGTGTTTAAGGTATATATATATATGGTTTCCTTTAATATTCAAAAGTCCTATTAGAAAAATACTATTATTATCATATCTGTTTTACCTGGGAGGAAACACTGATGCTTGCAGAAAACTTTAGTTCTTTGCCCCAGGTTCTTTGGCTAGTGAGTGTGAAATTTGTGTGAGCATATTGTTTTATAATTATTTGTGTTAACTAGCATTTACTACATGCAGTAAGGGCCAGGCACTGTTCTCAGCACTTACAGTTATTGAGTCATTTAATTCCTATTTTTCAGATAAGGAAACCAAGGAAACCACAGAGTGGTTAGGTAAGGTCACCAAACTACTTTTGGCAGTGGTGAGAACTGAACCCAGGCAGTTTGGCTCTGGTGTCTGTATATGTACCAAACGTACACAAGACTACAGATCTCTCCGCCTCCCCCCCTTCACCCCCTGCCCCGCACTTTGGTGTTCCACCTCCTAATGCAGAGAATCACTTAGGACTATTGAAATCCATTCCGATATAAAATCAACCCACTTTAAAGGAGCTTGTGGAGATTTTTAAAAACTTTCTTGATTATTGATTGGATAAACTAAACTAAAAAATAAATTCTTTGAGGTGTTTTATTTTATGCCTTTGAAGAATTTTGATTCAGATACATTTAGAAGAGCCACTCGATCAAGTCAGACCTGGTGGCATTAGTTTCCAAGTGGAGGTGGAATTTCTAAATGAGCGTGAGACACACTGTCATTCTGACTAGACGAGGGATGCCAGGCAATTTTTCCTCTTGACTGGTCTCCCTGTCCTCCATTCTTCACCTGTTTCCTGGAATAACTCCACAGGGAAACCAAATGGGGGTTTTTAAAAAGTAAATCAGGTCATGTCAGTTTCCTTATCTAAACTTTCTGGTGGCTTTCCATTTCACTTTGGATAACAACTCCTTTCCAAGGCTCACAAGTGCGGGTGACCTTGCTCCTGTGCATTTTTGAGAAATCATCTACATCTTGGTCCCCTGATTATTTTCATTCCATCCAGTTCTTGGACCATGCCAAGTTCCTCTGCTCCAGAACCTTTGAGCTGTTATCCCCCTGCCTGCCATACTTTGGGTCCAGGTTCTCCTTGAGGCTATTTCTTCCTACCTTTCATGCCCTTAGTTAAAGTTTACTGCTTTGGACAGGCCTTTGCTGATTTATAACAATGAAATATAACTTCATGATATTCCCTATGATGCTTCCCTATTTATTGTGTATTTAACATTTTCTTAATATATAAATACATGCATATTTGTTTGTTTTCCTGTCAGTCCAAAGACTGAAAGGGTAGAAATCATGGTTATTTTGTTTATCACTGTATGCCTAGCATCTAGCATAGTATAGTCAAGAAAAGAAATGAATGATTTAATGAATTAATTTCAGGCAAAAAAGAATTGTAGGTGCAAAGATATGGTGGCCTGAAGGGACAGGTCATTTTGGGGAAGAGTGAAAAGTTGTGGATGACTGTCACTAAGTTGGTTTTGGGAGCCGGAGGAAATGATATAGTTGGAGTCAGATCGTGAGTGGTCATGTCGGTCCTATCAAGTAGTGTGGACTTTTATCCTTTAGAAATGGGGAAACTAATTGGATTTAAATAGATCATTAAATGTGGTAGAGATATTGGGTCAGAGAGAGTATTTTATTGTCTTATTTTAGAATACTTCGAGTCCTTGAAATGACTCTGGTCATTGTCCTTCATATTTGGAAATTACTTGTCCCAATTATGATTTTGCTACAATGATTGCACAGGCAGAATTTCAAATAGAATGTTGGAAATAAAAATGTGCCAAAGATGTAAGTGTGCTTGTTTATAGCAGAGCCTGGAGTTTTATCCATGAAATAAGAAAAAGCCAGTAACAGAATTAAACTAAACATTTTATACAAATAAATTATCGGTTGTTCCGGTTGTTGAATTTTCTGTTTAATGAAGGAATCTTAGATTTGGACATTATCTTGGGTTGTTTAAACTCTATGTGGTAGAGCTGACTCATGTTCAGTTGACACTATTGCTCTTAAGGAGGATGTTAGGTCATTCTGCCCTGTGGTCATTGTGTAGCAACAGTCTTCCAGCCCTGCCTTGGAAGGACAGTAATACTGTCCTGGCAGCAGTTGTTATTTACAGAGCACCTGCCGCATGACAGGCACTGAGCTAATCACCTTACATTATGTGGGAGGAAACTTTCCAGCATCTGTTTGAGGTGTTTGTATTCCCATTTTACAGATGGAGAAACAGGCCCAGGGAAGTTGAGTAAATCTCCCAAGTAGTAAAGGGAAGGGATTAAATTCAGATTTGTGTGACTCAGAATGCCTTGCTTTTAACTCTTGGCTTTCCTACCTCCAGAGGAGAGAATCATATAGGACTTTTGACGAAACATAACTACACTTTGAAGGAGCTTTTGAAAATAATTTTGATCTGAGTTAAACTGAATATAAAAAGTCAAGAAATTCCAAAAGAATTTTTTGATTGGAAAAACTTTTAAACTAGTTTACACTTTGGCAGACATTTATTTAAAACTCTTTGCTCAATTGAGCCCTAAGTTGAGCAGATACTTGAACAGAATCTTGGTGAATAAGCATGAGTATTATCAGGCAAACTAGCTGGGATGGCTATATTTTATTCATCTGGGCATCCCACCAGATGTCTCCTCTTCTTTACTTATCACTCTGGAATCAGGTCTTTGCATAGCAGCTAGAAGGAACTTTAAAAAATGCATATAAGATGATTTTATTTCCTTGCCTGACTGGTCATATTCTGGGAGAAAATATTTACAAATCATATGTCTGATTAGTTAGTACCCAAAATGTGTAAAGAACTCATTCAATTCAATAGCACAGCAAACACAAAAAATCGAATTAAAAAATGGGCAGAGGATCTGAATATTTTTCCAAAAAAGATGTGTAAATGGCCAACAAGTACATGGAAAGGTGCTCAACATCACTAATCATGAGGGAAATACAAATCAAAACAGTCATAAGGTATCACCTCATACTGTTAGAATGGCTCTTATAAAAAAGATAAGAAATCACAAATGTTGGCAAGGACAGGGGGAGAAAACCTTTATGCACTGCAGCCACTGTGAAACATAGTATGGCTCTTCCTCAAAAAATTTAAAAAAGTACCATATGATCCAGTGATCCATGTCTGGGTATTTATCCATGAGGTGAAGTCACTCAGTCATGTCCGACAATTTGCGACCCCGTGGACTGTAACCTACTAGGCTTCTCTGTCCATGGGATTCTCCAGGCAGGAATACTGGAGTGGATTGCCATTTCCTTCTCCAGGGGATCTTCCCGACCCAGGAATCGAACCCGGGTCTCCTGCATTGGAGACAGACGCTTTAACCTCTAAGCCACCAGGGAAGCTAATTTGAAAAGAGGTTCAGACCTCTGTGTTCATTGAAGCATTATTGACATTTGACATTGCTTGTTCCAAATATGGTAGTCTTAATGATTACACAGCCAGAATTTTCTACTAGAAGGGTGTAAGATAAAATTTGCCAGTGTCATTTTTGTCCCTGGGTGTGGTACAATCAGTTACTTTTTTTTTTTTTCTTTTTACAATCAGTTACATTTAAGATACATGTTCCCTGAAGTCAAGGAGCTAGACCAGGATCTGGTACTGGATCCATTCTGTGTGTTCATGCTTTAAAGAGAGTGTGACATCTGGAAAATCTTTAAACTTTGGATAAGCAAATACACCAGTCCATTTGAAAGTGCTAATAAAACTAAAATATTATTGGCAAATGAAGCTGCTGAAATCTTCATTTAGTCTGGGCAGTCATAAGTTTTCAGTTCAGTTCAGTTGCTCAGTTGTGTCCGACTCTTTGTGACCCCATGGACTGCAGCACTCCAGGCTTTCCTGTCCATCTCCAACTTCTATAGCTTGCTCAGATTCATGTTCATTGAGTCAGTGATGCCATCCAACCATCTCATCCTCTGTCATCTGCTTATCCTCCTGCCTTCAACATTTCCCAGCATCAGGGTCTTTTCCAATGAGTCAGTTTTTCACATCAGATGGCCAAAGTATTGGAGCTTCAGCTTTAGCATCAGTTCTTCCAATGAATATTCAGGACTGATTTCCTTTAGGATTGATTGGTTTGATCTCCTTGCAGTCCAAGGTACTCTCAAGAGTCTTCTCCAACACCTCAGTTCAATAGCATTAATTCTTCGGTGCTCAGCTTTCTTTATAGTCCAACTCTCATATCTATACATGACTACTGGAAAAACCGTAGCTTTGATTAGACAGACCTTTGTTGGCAAAGTAATGTCTCTGCCTTTTAATATGCTGTCTAGGTTGGTCATATCTTTTATTCCAAGGAGTAAGCGTCTTTTAATTTCATGGCTGCAGTCACCATCTACAGTGATTTTGGAGCCCCCAAAATAAAGTCTGTCACTGTTTCCACTGTTTCCCCATCTATTTTCCATGAAGTGATGGAACCAGATGCCATGATAATAGTTTTTTCAACATTGAGTTTTAAGCCAGCCTTTTCACTTTCTTCTTTCACATTCATCAAGATACTCTTTAGTTTTTCGTCGCTTTCTGCCATAAGAGTGGTGTCATCTGCATGTCTGAGGTTATTGATATTACTCCTGGGAATTTTGATTCCAGCATGCTTCATCCAGCCTGGCATTTCTCATGATGTACTCTGCATATAAGTTAAATAAGCAGAGCCTTTAGAACCTTTAGAAACAGAAGATATTAAGAAGAGGTAGCAAGAATAAACAGAAGAACTGTACAAAAAAGATCTTAATGACCCAGATAATCACAATGGTGTGATCACTCACCTAGAGCCTGACATCCTGGAATGTGAAGTCAAGTGGGCCTTAGGAAGCATCACTACGAACAAAGCTAGTGGATGTGATGGAATTCCAGTTGAGCTATTTCAAATCCTAAATGATGATGCTGTGAAAGTGCTGCACTCAATATGCCAGCAAATTTGGAAAACTCAGCAGTGGCCACAAGACTGGAAAAGGTCAGTTTTCGTTCTAATCCCAAAGAAAGGCAATGCGAAAGAATGCTCAAACTACTGCACAATCGCACTCATCTCACACTAGTAAAGTAATGCTCAAAATTCTCCAAGCCAGGGTTCAGCAGTACGTGAACTGTGAACTTCCAGATGTTCAGGCTGGTTTTAGAAAAGGCAGAGAAACCAGAGATCAAATTGCTACCATCTATTGGATCATCAAAAAAGCAAGAGAGTTCCAGAAAAACATCTATTTCTGCTTTATTGACTATGTCAAAGCCTTTGACTGTGTGGATCACCACAGATTTTGGAAAATTCTGAAAGAGATGGGAATACCAGACCACTGACCTGCCTCTTGAGAAATCTGTATGCAGGTCAAGAAGCAACAGTTAGAACTGGACATGGAACAACAGACTGGTTCCGAAAAGAAGTATATCAAGGCTGTATATTGTCACCCTGCTTTTTTACCTTATATGCAGAGTACATCATGAGAAATGCTGGGCTGGATGAAGCACAAGCTAGAATCAAGATTGCTGGGAGAAATATCAATGGCCTCAGATATGCAGATGATACCACCCTTATGGCAGAAAGTGAAGAAGAACTAAAGAGCCTCTTGATGAAAGTGAAATAGAAGAGTGAAAAAGTTGCCTTAAAACTCAGCATTCAGAAAACTAAGATCATGGCATCCGGTCCCATCACTTCATGGCAAATAGATGGGGAAACAGGGGAAACAGTGGTAGATGTTATTTTTTGGGCTCCAAAATCACTGCAGATGGTGACTGCAGCCATGAAATTAAAAGGTGCTTACTCCTTGGAAGAAAACTTACGACCAACCTAGACAACATATTAAAAAGCAGAGACATTACTTTGCCAACAAAAGTCCGTCTAGTCAAAGCTCAGAGAAGGCAATGGCATCCATCTCCAGTACTCTTGCCTGGAAACTCCCATGGACGGAGGAGCCTGGTAGGCTGCAGTCCCTGGGGTTGCTGAGTCGGACATGACTGAGCGACTTCACTTTCACTTTTCACTTTCCACTTTCATGCATTGGAGAAGGAAATGGCAACCCACTCCAGTGTTCTTGCCTGGAGAATCCCAGGGATGGCAGAGCCCAGTGGGCTGCCATATGTGGGGTTGCACAGAGTCGGACATGACTGAAGCGACTTAGCAGCAGCAGCAGTCAAAACTATGGTTTTTCCAGTAGTCATGTATAGATGTGAGAGTTGGACTATAAAGAAAGCTGAGTGCTGAAGAATTGATGCTTTTGAACTATAGTGTTGGAGAAGACTTCTGAGAGTCCCTTGGCTTGCAAGGAGATCCAACCAGTCAATCCTAAAGGAAATCAGTCTTGAATATTCATGGAAGGACTGATGCTGAAGCTGAAACTCCAATACTTTGGCCACCTGATGTGAAGAACTGACTCATTTGTAAAGACCCTGATGTTGGAAAAGATTGAAGGTGCGAGGATAAGGAGATGACAGAGGATGAGATGGTTGGATGGCATCGCCGACTCAGTGGATATGATTTTTGGTAAACTCCGGGAGTTGGTGATGGACAGAGAAGTCTGGTGTGCTGCAGTCCATGGGGTTGCAAAGAGTCGTAGACGACTGAGCGACTGAACTAAACTGAACTGAACTTAGAGCCCTTAGAGCATTGATTCTTTTGAGCACTTAGGGCATTGATATACAGTTCAGCTTCTTTCTGATACTGGTGAACAATGAGTGCTTGTAATCTTAAAAATGTAATTTTGGATGAGTGAGGTACTTCTGGCCCATTGCCCATTAAATGTCTGCTGTTTCCTGAACCTGCCTTAGAGTGTGGTTTCATATTACTGCCTTTGAGGCACCTGTTTATATAGTAATACTGAGCTCCAGGGTCTTCCCTGGTGGCTCAGATGGTAAAGAATTGCCTGCAATGCAGGAGACCCAGGTTTCATCCCTGGGTTGGTAGGACCCATAGAGAAGGAAATGGCAACCCACTCCAGTCTTCTTGCCTGGAGAATTCCATAGACAGAGGAACCTGATGGTCCATGGCTTCACAAAGATTTGGATACAACTGAGTGACTGAACTGAACTGACTGAACTGGGTAAGTGACACATACTCACTGAGCTCCAGACATCAAAGTAAGCTCCACATATGTATATGTGTCAGTGAAAGCTTCAGTGTATCTGTGATTCTGTTTTGTAGTCTCCATATGAACTTGTATTGATGATGAGGAAATGTGGATTTAGAGAAATTGCTTGAGGTCAAAGAGTTAGTGGATCTAGGACCAGGGACTCCAACACCGTTCTAACTCCAAAATCCATGCTCTTAACCCTAGCCCTGTCCAAGATGTAAGGTTGTCCTTTAGACGGATCAGGATGTAGGGAGGAACAGAGGGAGATCTCCTTTACTATAGATTGTAAATAAAAATGTCTTTCAAACCATTTTGTCTAACGTCGATCTTTCTGTCTTGGGTTCATTTCTCTGATTAGAGGTGCTTTGTTTTGCCTAATGAATATTGGAGGCATCAGTCTTGTAAACTCAATCAGAGTTAAATAAAGAAATCTGCTATTTCAAGGATTAGTTAATCCCTTGGTAAAGAATATTAATATTGAATTCACTATCCATTATTAAATTCAAATAATATTCATTATACTGAATATTAATTCCTTAGTTATTCTGTTTTATAACTTGACTCAAAAAAGTAACAATGGCAAAAGCTAATATTTTTTGATATATCAGGTTGTCTTATAAGCACTTTTTTCTTATATGGGATTTTCTAATTTGATCCTCAGAACAACTCTGTGAGGTAGATGCTATTATTGTGTCAATTTTCCAGAGGAGGAAACTGAGACACATAGAGGCTAGATGAAGGAACAGCTTCATGGCATGTGACATGTATGATCACAGAGCCTCATGCTAGAAGGGCCCACGCTTGCTTGAACGCTCTGCAATTGCTGTCTAAAAATTCTTCATAATTTTGAACAAAAGGCTTCACATTTTAATTTTGTGCAGGTCCTGCAAATGATACAGTTGCTTCTGCCTAGGTGAGCTGTCCAAGGTCGCTCAGTGGTCAGTGGCAGAATTGGCATTCAAACCCAGACTGCCTGGCCATAAGCTGACATGATTCCATTTACATTCTCTAGTTTCCCATATCTCATATTTGTAAAGCAAGGTCCCCCCTCAACCACCTTTTACTTTGGGACTGTCTTCAGAGGCAGGTGGTTTGGTTCATCTTTGTTGAATTCTTTGGATTTAAACTTTGTCGGGCTGAGTGTCTGATACATACAATTTCCCAGTTAGGTTTGTAGAAGAGCAGTAGGGAAGATCTGAAGATATGGCAAGAATTGTACATCCTTGCCATAGTGAAAAATTCATAGACTAAAAATAAATAGGAGTAACATGGAATTACTGTGACATACTTGTTTTGTATTAATAGTTTTCCTTGGGCAGCAGAAAAGAAAAGAAAAAGAAAGCCCTGGTGTAAATGAAAGGCAAGCCGTCCCTCAGCAATGCTTATCTGCATGCGATGCTCTATGGACTGGCAACACTTAATTACCCCATACAGTTTTATGGACTCTTTTATGAGAAGCTACTTTTTAGCCTTTCATGGACTGCTTTAAAGGGAAATAGAGAAAGACAGAAGAGGATTTCTATCAATTTGGTAAAAATTGTGCCTCCATGATCTATGCCTAGACCCTGAGACTACCTGGATTCCCCTCTCAACATTTCTTGAAAACTTTCTGTGAAGAGGTAGAGGCCAATGAGACACCAGGGCTTGAAGATGGAAAAGAAGAGTGACTTTGCATAGTCACCTTAGGGTACCTGGGGCTACAACAGAGGCAGGGATCAGCCACAGGAATCCCAGGAAAGCAGTTGACAAAGTTAAAAGTATAGGAAGCTCAGGGGAACTATGCAGGTGGAGAAGTGAGAGAGTGTTCTAGACAGAGGGAACAGTAACAACAAAATCATGGAGAGGAAGGAGAAAATAGGGTGAACTGCAAGTATTTGGCCTTGGCTGGAGTGTTAGAGGTGATTTTGGACAGGTAGGTGGAGACCAAATATTGATGAAGTTTGTATGGTAAGTTAAGGAGTGTGGATTTATAGCCCAAGGTATTAGGGATGATAATGATAATAGCCAACAATGACTGAGGGCTTCTTCATAAATTATAACTCTCCATATGGTTGCTTGGAGAAGGCAATGGCAACCTACTCTAGTACTCTTGCCTGGAAAAATCCCATGGACAGAGGAGCCTGGTAGGCTGCAGTCCATGGGGTTGCAAAGAGTCGGACACGACTGAGCGATTTCACTTTCACTTTTCACTTTCATGCATTGGAGAAGGAAATGGCAACCCACTCCGGTGTTCTTGCCTGGAGAATCCCAGGGACGACGGAGCCTGGTGGGCTGCCGTCTATGGGGTCTCACAGAGTCGGACAGGACTGAAGCGACTTAGCGTGTGGTTGCTGGTAACATGTGTGCCTGTTTGAGTGATGTGTGTGCACACTCCTTGGTCATTTTTAGTGCGTGAGATGACTGGGCCCTCAGGTCAGTTAGCTCCTCACTTTACTATTTGCAGCCCTTGGATCTGGGAGCAGGCAGCAAATGTTCTTGAACCTTTGTCTCGATCTCTAAATCACATCTGGTTTACTAATAATTGTTGGCAGGAACAACATGAAGTAAGACCTTATACTTTGGATAGATACAGTTTATTGTGTAAATTGTCTCTAGTGTAAGAAATTTTATTTACTACTGGTACTTTACTTTTGGGAGGAGTATCATTCATGGCAACTTTATGTATCATTTCAAAGCTGGTGAGTTCTGGGTTCTAGAAGTGGACAGTGGTTAATTAGTTGCTTTTCACAAAGACTGGGCGAGTCATTGATAACAGTTTCCTTCAGGCAGTGGGTCAGACTTCTTACTAGGTGTGACCTTGGGCATGTCACTTAACCTCTCTGAGCTGCAGTTTCCTTTTGGAAAATGAAGACAAAGCTGCCTACTTATAAGGACTATTGTGAAGAAGAATAAGTGAGATATTGGATGTAAAGTGTTTGACACACAGCAGGTGTTAAATGGTAAATATTATTATTTTTTATTCCTGAAAAAAAAAAAAAGGAGTTAGTGATTCAGTGTTGAATGTTAGAAGAGTAGGGCACAGAGGTAAGAGGCATTGATATGCTCTCCTTCCTCTTCTCTTGGCTGCCCCCTCCTCCCCGCATCTCCAATCTTTATCTCCCCTCAAGGTGGAATGAAATTGGATGTCTCATAAATATGGTGCAGACTTTGTTATAGTGCCCTCAGACATGCCCTTCTAACATTTGGACAAATGAATCAAAACATGAACAGCCAAGGGAGGTTGGGTTGAATTTTCTAACTGTTCATCCCCTCGTGAGCGAGCTGGGTTAGTGCCAACACTGCCTGGTGAACTCAGCCCAGACAGATTGAAGGAGCTGGCAGTGCCGGAAGAGGGCTCGGTTACCTAGGAAACATTTACCTGTGCTGATAACAGAGGGGCCCTCCCCGCCACCTGACTCGTGCAGACGTGTATCAAGTTATGCGGAGATGGAAAGAAACAATTTTCTCTTGAAATGAGGTGGATGCAGGCATTAATTTCTTTTGAATGGCAGCTAATATTTTGTTTTCAGAGAAGCAGGATAAAGCTTAAACTTTAACTTCTGGCTAAAAATACTCAGCTTGTGAACCTGGCAAGGCCTCTTAAGGGAAAAGAAAAAAACAGTCCTGGCACTGGATTGTTAGGCTTCCTGTCTTTCAGTAGCTTATTGCATTTATTTTACTGCTTTGGGGGATTAGAAAATAGTCTCCAAAGGCCATTTCTTTAATGACTTGGAATATTAATGTGGAAAATCCGCCTGTTGGATAATACAGTGAATGCTATAGTTTTTGCCTCTAATTGGCTATTGGGTCTTTCACTCTCCAAAGTCTTTTTTTTTTTTTTTTTTTTTTAATGTTTTCTTTACTGTGAAAGACAGTGCACACTGTGAAAAGTACACAAAACAATAAAATAACCTAATGACTTATCATAAAGTGAATATCTTTGTGGGGCTTCCCAGGTGGCACTAATGGTAAAGAACCCACCTGCCAACGCAGGAGAAATAAGAGATGTGGGTTCGATCCTTGGGTTGGGAAGATTCCCTGGAAGAGGGCATGGGAACCCGCTCCAGTATTCTTGCCTGGAGAATCCCATGGACAGAGGAGCCTGGTTGGCTACAGTCCAAAGGGTTGCAAAGAGTTGGACATGACTGAGCAACTTAGCATGCATACACGAATATCTTTGTTAATTAAAAATGTTACCTGCCATATCAGTAAACAAAGGATGTCACAGTCATCAAGCTGTCACATTACAGCCACCCCTGAAGATGAACCCAGAAGGAACTTGAGGATGGAAATAGGATGCCCACCATCAGGCCATCAACAACTGCAGCCATTCCCCAGCAGGGCACCCTGAGGAAACTCAGGGCAGGAAAACACAGCAGGCTGGCCCCAGATGACTGAGGCTGCATATGAAAGGGATGATTTCCATGAGCCCAGCCTTTTGCATCTTTCTATACATAAAAAGCGGAGAAGGCAATGGCACCCCACTCAGGTACTCTTGCCTGGAAAATCCCATGGATGGAGGAGCCTGGTGGGCTGAAGTCCATGGGGTTGCTAAGAGTCGAAAACTACTGAGCGACTTCACTTTCACTTTTCACTTTCATGCATTGGAGAAGGAAATGGCAACCTACTCCAGTGTTCTTGCCTTGAGAATCCCAGGGACGGGGGAGCCTGGTGGGCTGCCATCTATGGGGTCTCACAGAGTCAGACACGTCTGAAGTGACGCAGCAGCAGCAGCAGCATGCATAGAAAGTACTTCCCTGGTGTCTCAGTGATAAATAATCTGCCTGCCAAGGTAGGAGATGTGGTTTGATGCTTGAGTGGACAAGATCCCCTGGAGAAGGAAATAGCAACCCAGTCCAGTATTCTTGCCTGGAGATTCCCCATGGACAGAAGGGCCTGGTGGGGCTACAAGCCATGGGGTCACAAAAGAGTTGGACAAGACTTAGTGACTAAAAAGCAGCAACAAGAATATGGAAAAGGGCTAAATTCACTAACTTGAAATGTCTGGTTTTCTTTAATTAACAGTAATCTTTTGGTATTCTGACTACCTGTTTTTTTTTTTTTTTTTTTTTTTATTGTTGTTGCTTGTTTTTTTTTGGCTACAAAACTCCTATTATACTGGCTCCTTGCTTCCCTCTTCAGAGCAGTCCCTTAGAACTATCTGAGAGCTGTCTCCTGGGCTTGAATTCCTCAGAAAGTCCACCAAATAAACCAATACAGTATTGTAAAGTAAAATAAAGTAAAAATTAAAAAAAAAAAAAAAAGAAGAAAAAAAAAAAATAGCATTGCACAGTTAGGGAAACAAAACCTTTCCTGGAAAGGAATCTTAGCAGTGCCTTTCTATGTTCAGGTTAATTAAATGTATTCAGCAATTAAAAATAAATAAATAAATAAAGTATTTAATTCATTTTGGAAAAAAAAATATTTAATTTCATGTAAAAAACAAAACAAAACAAAACTCTCAACTTTGAGGCTGTGCATTGTTTCCAGTCGACATGTTTATGATTATCACTGATACCGAGGTGTTCGAGAAGCTTTCTTCCTATTATCTTCTCTCACTCCCAAGGAGATGACTGTCTTAACTTTGTAAAAAAAGCAAAAAAATTATTACTAGAAGTTTTGTCACCTATGCATATATTTCTAAACACTGTGGTTTAGTTTTGTGTTTAAAGTAAAATCATTACTCTGATACAAATATAAAATGAACATGTGTCAAAGATTTCTTTTGACACATCAATTAATGATAGAACCAATAAGATGTTACAACTGGTTCAAAGGAGAATTGAAAGACCCATGCATATATGGTGACAAAGGATGCTGAAATGAATTGAATAGATGAAAAATGAGTCTGTACACAGCATTATTATCCACTGAAGTCTAATTTTGAATTTCATATACATGAAGTCAAACAGTAAAATATTGTTTTATGTCTGAGTTTCTTCCCTCTTGTGCTATGTAGCTGTTATTCACTTGCTGGATTTTATTGTCTGAATATACAATTTCTTTATCCATTTGGCCATTGATGGATGTTTGGAATGCTTCTAGTTTTTAGCTGTTGTAAGTAATGATGTTATGAGCATTCTTGCACATGTCTCTTGGAGCACAGAGAACATGTTTCTGTTGGTTGGGATTGTTGGAGCATAGAATATATGTATATTTGGCCTTAGTGGCATTAAAGGATACTTTTTTTTTTAAAGTAAAATCATTACTCTGATACAAATATAAAATGAACATGTGTCAAAGATTTCTTTTGACACATCAATTAATGATAGAACCAATAAGATGTTACAACTGGTTCAAAGGAGAATTGAAAGACCCATGCATATATGGTGACAAAGGATGCTGAAATGAATTGAATAGATGAAAAATGAGTCTGTACACAGCATTATTATCCACTGAAGTCTACCAGACACAGTTCATCTGCATTTATATAGATAAGCGTTTGTGTTATTAGTAGTTTTCTAGAACTTAAGTAGTTGTAGAATAGCTCAAAGTCCATGAAAGGCAGGGTAACATGAAAGGGGCATTAGTTTGGACCCTCAGTATATTTTTTCCCCTATTCAAAGTCTTTCACAATTTTTCCTGGCAATAGATAATACCAAATTGTTTTCCAAAGTAATTGTTTTCAAATTACTCTCTCACTAGAAATGTACCAGAGTTCCTATTGCTCCATATTCTTGACAGCAGCTGATATTGTCAGATTTTTAACTTTTGCTGTTTGGTAGATGTTTAATGGTATCTCTTTGTAATCATACTTTGTATTTCCCTGATAAGAATAAGATTAAGTATTTTTCACCTCTTTATTAGCTATTTGACTATCCTATATGTGAACCGCCTATTCCAGTCTCTTTTTTCCCCCATTAAAAAAAAAAAAAAGAGTTATACCTGTCTTTTTCCTTTTTTATTTGGTAGGAATTCTTTGTATATAGTCTGTACATTAATATATTATATATTTCCAATTATATGTGTTGCAGAGATCTTCTACTACTTTTTTGCTTGCCTTTTCCTTCTTTTACTGGCATGTTTTGATGAACAAAGCAATTCTAATACAGCCCAGTTTATTACTTCTATTTATGGTTAATGATTTTTTAAAAATCTCTTCTTAGGAAGTTTTTGATTACCTAGATTTATTGAAAATATTTTAGTGTATTAACTTTAGAAACTATATTATTTTACTCTTCAAATTTAGATTAAAAAACCTTTTCAAATTTATCAATTTGAATCAATTTGAAATCAATATCAAATCAATTTGAAATAAAGTATCAATTACCCCTCCCCCAACTTGGTACCCAATTTTCCTGGCACCACTCCTTAAAAAGAGTGTTCCTTAAAGACACTGTTAAAACCGAGAAAAAAAAAAAAAGAAAAGAGTGTTCTTCCATTCCCACCCATCAGAGGCATCTTGGTCATATACCAAATATTCATATAAGTTTGGGCCTATTTCTGGGCCTTTTTTTAAATCCCATAGATTTGCTTGACTGTTTTTACACTGACACCACACTGTAGTGTTTTCATAGTAAGTTTTATAATGTGTTTTTTTTTTTCTAATAGAGCCAGCCTTTCTACATGTTGTTCTTCTTTAAGGCTAATTCTAACCCTTATATATCCTTTTGAATTTTAGAAGTAGTTCATCAAATTCCACAAAAACTGTGGAATTTTATTTGTGGTTTTTCAGACTGCATTGAATCCCCAGAAATTTTACTCCTAGGTGTTTATACTAGAGAAATGAAAACATATGTCTATGAAAGAGTTGTGCATGAATATTTATAGCATTTTATTCAGAATTGCTCAAGACTAGAAAGGACCAATGTGTTTGTATATTATAAACCTACCAACAATGAAAAGAAGGGAGCTTCTGATACACCCAACAACGTGGGTAGGTCTCAAAAATAGTGTTTTGAGCAGTAGAAACCAGACCCAAGAGTACATATTGTGTAACTACCTTTATAAGAAGAGCTTTCCTGGTGGCTCAGATGGTAAAGAATCTGCCTGCAATGCAGGAGACCTGGGTTTGATCCCTGGGTTGGGAAGATCCTCTGGAGAAGGGAACAGCAACCCACTCCAGTATTCTTGCCTGGAGAATTCCATGGACAGAGGAGACTGGCAGTCTATAGTCCATGGGGTCCCAGAGAATCAGACACAACTGAGGGACTTTCACTTATAACAACCACAACTACTCTGTAGTGATAGATATGAAATCAGTGTTAGACTGGAGTGGAGAATGGAGGAGACTGGTGAGGGGAATGAGCTGTACAAGTCATATGGGTGCTGACTCTAGAGATGTCCCTTTAAAATTTTCTTACATTGGTTTTTCCTAATTAGTCATTCCAAAAGTTTATCAATTTTATTAATCTTTTTAACATTTCCCTTGGTTGATCCTCTATATTATATTGTTGTTTTTATTTAGTTTAAGTTTGCTGATTTTTAAAAATGATTTCTTCAAATGAGGTGCTGTATTCACTGATTCTCAGCTTTAATCCTATTATATATATTTAAAAAATAAATTTCACTTTAATCATTATTTTTATTGCAAAGCTTTATATGAAATCATTTTATTATCATCAGATAATTTCTAACATAATTTCTAATTTCTACTGTCTTCTAGCTATTATTTTGTCATTGATTTTTAGCTTCATTGCATTGTGAGCAAAGAACATACTCTGATTTTAGTACTTTAAAATGTGTTGAGGCTTGTTTGGTTTCACAGCATATGGCCCATTTTTGTACCTGTTTGCTGTGGTCTTTCAAATGTGTATTCTTTAGTTGATAGATACAATGTTCTGTATGTTCATTTGGCCAACTTTACCATTTATGTTCTTCAAATTTTCTCTGTCATCACCCGTTTTTATTTTTCTTATTTGTCCCATAGGTTTCTGAGAAAAATGTGTTCAAATCTCATACTTTGTAGATTTATCTTTTTTCTTCTTGTACTTGTATTAACGTTGCTGTTGTATATTTTGGAACTGTGTTAAATAAATTTGAAATTTGGAGTTGCTATATCTTCCTGATGAAATGAACTTTTTGACACTACAAACTGACTCCTCATACACTAAAAATGAGTTTTTGCCATACATTCTACTTTGTTTGATATTAATAAAACCACACAAGCTTTCTTTTGGCTAATATTTGCCTAGCATACCCTTTTTTTAAAAGTCCTTTTAGTTTCTGCATTTCTGTATCCATATGTCTAAATGTGTTTCTTGTATTAATACATACAGTATATTATTGGATTTGACTACTTTTGTCTTTAAATTGAAGCATTTAGTTCACTCACTTTTAATATAATTACACACAAAGTTGGGTTGAAATTACTATTATATTAAGTGGATTTCTTTTAATTCTGCTTGTTTCGTGTTCCTATTTTTCTTTTCTTCTTTTGGATTGAGTTTGTTTAGCATTCCACTTTTTCTCTCTGTTAGCTTGGAAGTTTTACATTCTTTTATTATTACTTTAATGATTACATTAGACATTTTAGTATGTATCCTTGATTTAGGCCTTAGAACTCTTTAATATAATTCAGATCTCTCTTGTCTCTTATTATTGTGCTGTATTTTCTTTCTATATATTTCAAATGCCCAAGATACTACTATTGTTCTACACAATCATTAATTCCGATTTATGCATGTATTTATTTTTCTCTGCTCTCCATTTATTCTTGTATCATTGATCTTCCATCTGGGATCACTTACTTAAGAAGAACTGTCCTTTAGTATTTCCTTTATTGTAGGTCTACTGGTGACAAATTCTTTCAGTTTTTTGTTTATCTGAAATGTCTTTATTTCACCACCATTCTTAAGGGTATTTCCTCTGGCCATAGATTTCTAGGCTAGCAATTAGGTTCTTTCATCACTTGGGCACACTGGGAGAATCAAGGATAAACTCCTTGCAGCACCTGTAATTTAATCATATCTTTTACCATATAAGGTAATGTTCACTCCTTTGCCATGTGAAATAATATCCACAAGTCTCAAGAATTAGAACATGAATGTATCTTTTGAGGGGAGCCACCATTTACCCTACTGTACCATTCCATGCTGAAATTTTCAAGTAAACTTTTAACAAAAAGTTTCAAGTCATTCCAAATATGAAGCCCTGTAGATCTATTTCTATTTGTGTTGTTTCTGCTAGTTTGTATTTATATCTTCTTATCTTCTCAATTGCTGGTTATTTTTAATTGTGTGTGAGATACTATATTTGCACAATTGTTTGCAGATATAATTTGAGGTCAATGTTATTCAGCTCTCAACAGGATTACATTTGCTTCTGTAAGTACTTGGAGCTTAGTACTCTAGAAACAGCTTATTTCAGTTTCAGAGACTGAGGTGGTTTGAAGAGAAGCTGAAGTCCTGTAGGGACCTGTTAGCTTTCTGTTCTTCCTTCCTGCTAGAGCGCATCTCTTTGGAGATCCTAACGCAAAGCAAATGATATGCTCAGATATTTTTACCCTGTTTCCAGCAGACTGTGAACATAAATCTCTATTCTCCTGGCTCTTCAAGCATCTGTAGAGGGAAAACAGGTGCAAAATGCCATCCCTTTTCTCTGGGCTTCCTTTCTTCCCTTGATTCTTATTTAATGCCCCCCCCCCCATCTTATTGACTTTGGAATATTTTTAAGTGTTTCATAAATATTTTGTCTATCTTTCCTTCTTGTCTTTGGTGGAAAGGTTTATTTAGCAGATCAGGCATTTCTAATGGGTTATTCTCAGAAGCAAAAGTCTCCCTGAGGCTTTTCTCATCTATCTTAAATTTTTTGTGATGAAAAATTTCTGACATCACAAAGGTAGAGAGAATAGTACGAAAAACTAGGGTCTATACCACCACCCCAATTCAACTATTATCAAGGTTTGGTATGTTTGCTTGGACATGTTCATGATGTATAAGGAGAGAAAATTAGAAAGCAAGGCAGTATTTATACCCTGAGTCATCCCTTTATCTCTTTGTGCATTGGTCGCTCACTGTGTCTGACTCTTTGCCACCCCTGGTCTCCTGGATTGCATACGGCTGTTTACCGTCTGAGCTACCAGGGAAGCCATTTAAGTCCAGCATCAGAGACAGGACTTCTGCCCGGGTTACTGCTGTTCTCAGCTCCTAGCACAGGGTATACCTGGTGTATATGTTGCAATTTGTGAGCTCCTGTTGAATGAATGAAATATTCTGTAATACCACAGGCTGTTAAGCTGGAAGAAGCCTTCACTTACCATAATGAACCTTGGTTTATAGAAGGAGATGCCGAGATCCTGAGATCTGAAGATGTGTTGAAGGTCATGCAGATGCATAGTAGAGTTAGGCCGAAGTCCTATAGCTCAGGGCTCTTTACAAATTCTGTACTTCTTCCTTACTTTGCTAGCTTGTTTAACCACCACTTTTTCTTCTCTTCTGATAACACTGAAGTTTAAGGGCGTTTCATTATAAGTATGATGATATAATATGGCATTAAGACACGACAAGGCAAGTTTTATTGGCCATTACTACATGCCTCAAGTGAGTGGTGAAGCCTTTGACCACTCAAGGCATATATTAATAGCTCCATAAAATACATCCTGGATTGCTAGTGCTATTATCATCTGGCTATTATATTTCCTAAAGTTATTGCACAAATACCACTATAAAGAATTTTCTTTTTTTTTTTTTCTTTTTTAACTGGGAAGGTTAGCCTTTTTTTATGAGGGACAATTCTTTATTGGTTAAAGAAACTAGAATTGTCAGTTAACTTGGAAGTTTCTGAGTATGAGCTTTGGAGTCAGACTCGTCTGTGTTCATATACTGCCTTCTTATTTACTGGGTCTGCAACATTTAGGCAACTTTGCTAACCTCTTTGAGCCTTAGTTTTCCCTCCTGTCAAATAACAACAAAATACCTATCTTTGAATTCATATGTGCAAAACACCTAACATAGTTCTTTGAACATAGTAAGCAGTCAATATATTGTCATTATTATTATGTCACATTATTCTCATTATTATTATGATGTTTGATCATATGATGTGATGATGAATGCAAAAGAGTTTTTTCCTTTGATTAGTCAATTTATTTGTAAGATTAAAAAATGTCTCAGAGCACTAACATTAACTTTATTTTGACTTCTTATCAATAAAAGAGCTAATATGAGTTGAACATTTGCTCTGTTCCAGGATGTGTACCAAGTGCCTATGTACATTGTTTAATTTAATCCTGGCTTTATGAGATAGATGCTGTTATTATCTTCACTTACAGGTGAAGAAATTTAGAAGTTAAATGATTTGTCTGGGATTTTCAAGCTGATAAGAGACAGAGCTCATGCTAAGCCTGGTATTCTCCTTGCTTGTGAACTTAACTATTCGGCTGCACTGCCTCCCTCCAGGATTTCCTAAGCTCACAGTGATTCTGGGGAGTTCATTGAAAAGAAAACATGTCTGAAAAAAGTGAAAATTGCGTGGGGAGAACTGGATCAGGAAAATATTGCTAATGTGAACAGCTCTTGTTAATTCAGTGGACATGAATTTGAGCAAACTGCAAGAGAGAGTGAAGGACAGGGAAACGTGACATGCTGCAATCCATGGAGTCTCAGAGTCGAACACAGCTTAGTGACTGAACAACAACAATTTGCTAATTGGAGGCTGATGTATGTCTTGGATCAAAGTCTACACTGGTGCTAATTTTGAAGGTAGTCGTGGTTAAATAAATGAATCAGGTGAACAAAAGAATTGTTCCTATTTAAATAAATAGAGGTTTCCCAAGCATTTTACCACCTCTATACATACAACATTAAATGCAATGTGTCCTAATGTGCTTATGATTGTAAATCCTTCATTTGTTCTCTGCTTGGTACCCTTTTGGACATCTGTTGATTACTTTTTTTCAGTACCCACCTTCTTTTTCTCACAGCTCCTAGATAATTCTTTTGGGAACCATCTTATACCTCATTCAGTAGTAGTCACTTAATTTGGGAAGAATGGATCCTGATTGGCAAGACCATCTTTCAAATACCATCCTCTTGAGGAGTACTGGTCTTTACTCAGTCAGTGCCTAACATTTTCCCTGTCTGTGTTGATGAATTCAGCACTAGGCATGTGATCTGAATTGGATAAGTTAGTGTGATGCACTGAACTTTTGTTTGAGAAAGAGAAAATTGTTTCTCAGGATGGTCTGGTTTGCCATGTGAGGTCTGGAGCTGCTGCAGCTATTTTGCTTCCATGAGGAAATGCAGCCTAAGGATGACACAGACAGGGAGTAGGGAAAAGGTGAAAGAATTGCAGAGAAGCTTAGCTGGAGCAATGATCAAACCATCTCTAAGGTTTTTCCTGCTACAGGACTTTTTTGTCATGAATTAATAAGTTTCCTTTGTTGTCTAAGGTAGTTTGAGTTTCCTGTTTTATGCACTTGACATTTTATTGCACTGTATATGTTGTTGTTGTTCAGTTGCTAAGTCATGTCCAACTCCTTGCAACCCCATTAACTGCAGCACGCCAGACTCCTCTGTCCTTCACTGTCTCCTGGAGTTTGCTCCAATTCATGTCCACTGAGTTGGTGATGCTATCCAACCATCTCATCCTTTGTCATCATCTTCTCCTCCTGCCTTCACTCTTTCCCAGCATCAGGGTCTTTTCCAATGAGTTGGCTCTTCACATCAGGTGGCCAAAGTGTTGGAGCTGCAGCTTCAGCCTCAGTCCTTCCACTGCATTGTATATATACATTTCCTATGATTTGGGTTTTTATGGTAATAGAGATTGAATCTCCCTATCACTGATTGGGATAAACAAAGTTTAACTATTCAGGCAAAACTCCCTGGCAGAAAGCAATGTTGTCCATGTTCTTAAGAGCCATGTAACCTCTTGAGATTCCTTGGCAGGATTTTAGATGTGTTATATTATAGATCTTCTCTGTAAGCCTGTCTACTATGGGTCAATTTCTCCTTTACCCAGTTATGTGATATCTCTAACCCTCACTTTCCACATTTGTAAATTCAGGATAGTAATAGTACCTAGTTTATTTGGGGGCTGTAAGACCTAAATAAGCTGATTTGTCTAGCATAGGGTCTGTCACATAGTGAATACTTAATCAGTGTTAGTTGTTTCTATTATTGGTATTATTGTTGTTGTTATGAGTTTTCTTAACACTCTCTTCCAGAGCAATCTTTGTTTCCTCTGTAGGTCTAATCCCTAAAAAATTGAACTGAACAGTGTTGATTCGAGCAGAGAGGCAGACAGAACCACTTTGCAAAGTCTGTAAAATGACCTTGAAAACTGTGATCTATCTTCCTATGCGCTGCTTCTGAGACTTGGAGCTCTGTGAGTGAGTCCCGGCCTGTGCTTTGATCTCAGTGGTGTGGCTTGTGCTTGGGATGCTGTGTCCTCCGTGGGATTCTGCTGATGGCCTGCGGGGCTCTGTGCAGGGATCACGGGACCGTGCCGCCAAGTTCTTCATAAGCTGACTAGCCCTGTTACTTGGTGAGGTGAGGTGGAGCAGTAGCAAAAAAATGCCTTTTTTTTTTTTTTTGCCTTTTTGAATTAAGCAAACAGAAGAATCCATTATTCAGATATGAGGAATGTTAATTTTTAGATGGTCGAGAGTGGACTTATAATAACAACAGCAGTCTGGGACAGAGAATGATGACTGAAATCAGAAGGCTGGAGTACATAAATAAATCAAACAGTGACACTTCCTGAGCATCTTTCTTCCCACAGGCTCACTGCTGCTATCATGGGAAAGACGTGTGTGGCAACATTCACTCTGAATTGGGAATACAGATATATGTATATTTCCCTTTGTCCGAGGTTTGTACATTCTAAAGAGCCTAAAGATGATTTTTTGCTATCTTCCTGAGAAATTAACTTCTGTCTTTCCCTTCCTGTGAGCCAAGAGAATAGTCATCACATGCTACCCACTCATGACTCTATGGAAAGAAACACAGGCCTCTTTCAGAGTCTTCACCAACTGGCAAGCATTTCATTGGTCATGGAGGGAATTTTCACTGCTGTCGTGCACACACATTTCCCATCTGAGTGGAGTTGGCCCCTCTGCTGACTAACTTCTTCCCTGACTAATCTCATGAATATAATGGCTAATGAGAATAAAAACAACTATTGCTAATTAAGTATTCATCTGATATATTATCTTTAAAAACATTCTCATTTTGTCCCATAATAATCAATAACGCAGTGTTGTTATTGGGTTAATAACATTAAGAACCCAATTATATTGGCTTAATAACGGGACAGGATAGACACCTGTCCTGTTTTTATCCTCCTTTCACTGAGGAGGGTTTAAACAGAGGCTTGGAGGGTTCAATAACTTGCCCAGGACACAATCTTAAGAAGTGCACCCCTCTGCTCAACTCCAGATTGGTCCGACACTAGGGAATGTGTTCTTAACAACTGTTCTAATCTCCTGTGATACCATGATGACTTCCTTGCATTGTAAGTATTCTTGCATGTAGTGTTACGCTTGTATTCTTATTATTCTTGATATGTAGAGGCGCCTTTATGCTTGCGCCTGCTCCCAGTTCCTTTCTGTTTAATCAGTATGCACACCTTTGTGACTGAGCCTTTTTTTCCTCTCACCCTATTCTCTAGCCCACCTCATGTTTACGTAGTCCTATGGGTGGACAAGAGTGGGTAGCCCATGTACACAGGCTTTTAGGATGATGCGCTGTGGAGAGTAATGGAAGCTCCAATGGCAGGTCTAGGTTCTTTTTTCTACCTACTCCTTCCTTCTGCACCCCAGTGTCTTTGTCCCTTTGCTCCCATATTCCTTTCCATTATCCTTGGAGCTCCCACACTCTGACATTCTCTCAGGGAACATTTAGGTCTCCTGGATCTAGGTTACAAATCCCTAATACTTGAGGCAATTTTCGAAAGTGGGGAAAAGAGCTATTATTTTTAGCTATATATTTGGACTGTCTGTAGTTGACAGTTATAAAGAGTAAAGTAGTGTTTGGTAAAAGAATTGAGGGATGGAGCAGCAACTCGATCAGAGCCTGGCTCTTAACATATGGGATAATAGCTCAATATTGCCAATTTTCTTTCCACCATCTTCAAGCGCTTCCAAAGAAGATTTGATCATGGAAATGTTATAACCAGTAGTAAGCTGGTTCTCCCTGAGTTCATTTATTCAACAATGAGTTATTGTCTGTTCTCTTTAAGGTTCCTAAATTTCATTGGCTCACTAACCCTTTTAGCGAAAGCTATGGATTCTTTTCCCCTAAAAATCCACAGCTTTGCATGTAGGACTTGAAGTGATTCATGGACCTTTAAAGTCCATCTGAAGACTCCCAGCTAGGAACCCCAGCTTTGTGATGTACCCCCTTTCTGGTTTAATCTCATTCTAATCTCCACATCAAGTCCTTCTTCATGTATGAATATATAGAGATATTCAACCCAGATTCTTAGATGGCACTGTACTCAACCAAGTCCTATTTGTTCATCACTGAAACTTTACAAGGCTGTTAAAAAAGAAAGGAAGTAACTGTGCAGAATTACTCATAATCAAAGAGACGTCCTTAGCAAAGGTGTCATCTTCATCTAGTCAGCCTTCTAAAAGTTGGTATGTAGGGTCTCTAAAATGTTTTATGGAGAATTTAAACACTTTGATTGAAATAAAGATCCTAGGAGAGAGGAAAAAGAAAATCTCAGTTATGGTTAGACATAGTGGGTTAGGTAAGTCTCAGTCATTTTGAAAAAGTAATACCAAATACAATGAGTTCTCAAATCTGTAGATGTGTGTGTGTGTGCAATGTCTGAAGAAAATGATAATTTTTATACCAAAAAGAAAAGAGCATCTTCCTTTGGGATTCCTTAGTCCACAGTAGTATGACAGCTAATCAGAAAGCTGCTACTCTGTGAGGGGTTTCATTGACTATGTTTTCATATTATTTTGTTGGATGATTTATAGTTTCTCTGGCAGGTCTGCTGCAGCCTTTGCATTCCTAGGAGAAATCATATATCACTCAGAGTCCTAGAACATAGGAAGAGAACAACAGTGCCTGGGCTTCATTGCTGCTGTGGTTTACATTGATTTCCATCACAAACAGAAGTTGACTGATTACAAAAAAGCAAATAGAATTTTTTGCTGGCTTTCTGGTTACACACTTACTGCTCCCTCTCCAGTAAGAGAAACTGGAGAATTCTCAAGCTGGAAGGGTGTTGTGTTTCCATACAGAAAACCAAAACCTTGTATAAATTGAGATGAGATGCAAAGGCCATGAGATATTTGTCTTCCATTATTAGGTTTTCCACATTTCCACATTATACCACATATCATGGTATAATTGATCAAAGGGGCTCATTATCTAGAACTTCCCATACATCATTCTGGAATGTTCCACTCAAAGGAGAAGAAGCACAAGTCCCATCTTCACTGTTTGGTCAATGGGTAGTATGTTCTGCTCAGTGCCAGAGTAACTTGCTGTAGCATTTTTGGAGAACCTGGATTCCTCTCTGGCCTGGCAGATCCTATCTTAGGCTGAGTGCAGGGAGGCTGTAGCCATATCTGCATTGCTTGCTCCTGGCTTTCTGCCAGGGCACCACGGAGAGCCTGGGTGAAGTCATTCTTCCCTGAAAACCGAGCCGGGAAATTTCTTCTGACATATCGGAATCGACTGAGAAGGTTAAGAAGAGCCTAGCTGAGAATCAGGCTGAGGAGGCTGTTCTTTCAAGTTTAGAAAGGGATCACATTACTCTTACGTCTATGGTTTCCTCTACTAAGAAATTATTAAGATGAATTTCCACTGTAAAAAAAATGGCCATTTGAAAGTACTTGAGAATATACTAAATTAAACATTCATTTTTAAAACTGTAAGGCACACTATGTATGAGAAGATCAGGCAGTGCACTCAGAATTATCGTTGAAGTTTAATTTGTCTCTTTGCTTATGGGTATCTGAATGGAAATCAGTGGGGCCGGCCATGCTCATTTCTTCTTTCTCTACCTTCTTCCCAAAGGGCCTCATTATAATTCCTTTTTATCCTTTTAGTTCCTTCATGTTCTGTTCTCTACATCCTTTCTCCCCTGGAATCTCACTCTCAGGAAAGAATCTGATCTCAATTATCTATACCTTATAAACTTTAATGTGAATGCAAACATGGATACTGATACTCCTGGGGGAATTAGAATGATGTCACTTATTGTGAAATAGAAGACTTGCTTCTTTTATGAAGGAGATAGAGACCAGTACCTAAATACATTAGAAAATAAACTTGAATATTTACCAGGCAGGGGCGGTACCATGGTCACAAAGGTAGTTTTCCCATGGTGAGGCTCATCCATTACATTTGGATGTGCTGAACTGTACAATTTCTCCCAGTTGTGGAAAACGCAATTGCATAATTTGTCTAAATTAATGCTGAGTGTAACAGAGATACCAGATGTGGAAATAAAATCCTGTAGGCGGAGTTTGACCAACAGAACATAGTCACATATAGAAATTTTCAGAAATCTAAGTGAGAGACTTGTATTTCTAGTGGGCATGGAGTTGAGGGGATGTCTAGCCACTCTTGAAAATCTGTCTGGATCTTAAAGGACAGATCAGCTGAAGCAGTTCCCAAATGACATTGTTATAAGATCTTATCTGCAAACCTAAAACTCTGATAAAGTCATGGTGGGTGAGCAACTTTATAAGACGGTAGAAAGAAGAAGAAGAATCTGAAATGTGTTCCTTTTTGCTTCTGATTATACCTTTTGTGTTATGTGATGACCTCATCCAACAGTCAACAATGGCTTCCTTTTGGCCAGAGGTTATTTGACTGTTTCAGAGAGACCTAGAAAACAATTCCTTGGTTTCTTCTATGACCATTTGTGACTCACTGAAGGCTGTCTTGCCTACTGTTGTTTCCTGGATATTCTTAGGGAAATTCTAAGACAGGCAACTCTGCCTGTAGAAGTTAGCTCTGGAAATGACAAATGAAATTTTTATCTTCAAATAGTACACACTATTTAATCCCAACTGGATAAAAATGTATGTGTATTTACCAGTTTCCCTGAAAAAGTATAGGAAGCCTTGGCATCAAGATGTTAACTAGAGTAAGGAGTCCTACTACAGTTTGCGTAGCATCCTATCCTGTATTTTTGCCTTGTAGCATTTATCAAAATTGCAGTTCATTACTTGTGTAATGGTTGGTTATCAATTCCTTTCCTCAAACAAGGACTCTGTCTTATACCAGGCTCAGAGTAGTGTTAGCTAAACTTCTGAGTGATGCAATCAGAGGTGCTTATTTTCTTGTTTCTGCTTTTCTCTAGTTTTACAGCTTCTATATTTAGCCTTAATCTTCCTGGTGGCTCAGAGGTTAAAGCATCTGCCGGGAATGCAGGAGACCTGGGTTCGATCCCTGGGTTGGGAAGATCCCCTGGAGAAGGAAATGGCAACCCACTCCAGTACTCTTGCCTGGAGAATCCCATGGAGGGAGGAGCCTGGTAGGCTACAGTCCTTTTTTTTTTTTTTTAAAAGCTAAATCAGATACATATTTAATTAAGAAACTAATAATGCAATATCACCCAAACAAAATGTAAGCACATGTTCAATTATCATGTTCCATATTTCAGAGAAGAGGCATTAAGGATTTATGACATAAGTTTATTTACAAACATATCTAGGATGCTGAGTTCAAGGGACTGATCCTTTTAAGAGACTGCACCTCTTAATATGCTCCTCTTCCTATCTGTCTCATGGATTACTTTTTAAGCAGTTGGTGTCTTACTATAAAGAAAGGTGCAGCAAATCCAGACCCAAAGAACAAAGTCATCATAGCTAGTAACCTCCACTTGTTTTCCACTGAAAATGGTATATTCTTCCCTGGACCCTCCTCATAGTGGCTCCGACGAATCACATGGGGTTGCGAAGAGTCGGACACAACTGAGTGACTTCACTTTCACTTTCACTGTGAGTGTACTGTATTCCTCATTACAAAATGCAAGTCTTACTAAAATGAAGGGTACATAATTAAGTATTCTCTATTACTTTTAAGAGAAGATATTTCTGCAGCTGCAGAAGAAACTTACATGGAAAGGACTAGCAAAGAAAGGGACACATTGAGGAGTGTGTGGAAATGGTAGGTTTCCTCTCTTGGATCTGAGAGCTTATTAAGTAGAGGAGATATCCTAAAGAAAGCACAGAGTGTGCCAAGATCAAGAGAAGTCCATCCCCACAATAGCAGATAATTGACCTGGTGGCTTTGTCTTCACTTAAAATAACGACACAATTCATATTTATTCTTTACCCTTTAGCATTGGGCTTGCTTTTTCAAGGAAAAAAAATATGTGAGACTTGCTACAGAATCACTTGTTAGATGTATTATATTTCAGGATATGTTTCTAGGCACTTCATGGTGGAAATTTGGCCCTCGGAGTTTAGCCTTGGTTTTCACTGATTTCCTGTGTCAGTATATTTTAGTATGTCTTTAAGTAAAGTGGGTAGCAGACTCTCACCCCCAATAATTTATGACTGATCGGAATAGCTACAACTAGTTTTACTGTCAGAAGAATTTAAATTTACTACAGGACAGTCATATTCCACAGTCGCATTTAGTATATTAGAACCACAGAAGAAGTTATTTACACAGAACAAGGGCAGTAGATCTTCAGTAATGGTTGTTTGGTAATGTATCTTTTGATTTTAGGTTGAAAAGAACCTTGACGTTTGGGGGTTTCTGATTTTCAGATGAGTGGCTAATAGCCTATTTTCAGAAAAGCACTGGGGACAGGAACATGTACTTGGCTTCGTTGAATGCAGAAACTCTGCTTCTTGGTGGACCACAGTTTGACTTTGTTTGGGGGGTTGCTGTGCTATAACAAAGCACCCTTTATGCTTTCCCAGTTGTCCTTGCCAGCCATCACCTGCCAATTGGTTCTTGTCTATGGAAGTGTTCTGAGTTGGAAAATGAGGTGAGAAATACTTTATTTAATTCTAGGCTACTCCTCCCTTTTGGATACCATAACATTTGAAAGTTTAGGATTTGGCTGGTTCACTTATTCATTTTTTCACTTGAAAATGTGCATTAACTCATTTTTGCTAATTTGGTAACTAATTTTTTAATTTGCTATCAGGGTACTGTGCTAGGCACTGTGAAATTAGATTCAGAGAGGAGAGATGGGCTGTGTTCTTATTAAGTTTACAGAATTAGAGACAAGAAAAACATCAAATGAAAAGCGACTCAGCCTTTAAATTTTTTTTTTTAATTTTCTATTGGAGTATTGTTAATTAACAATGTTGTGGTTGTGTCAGGTGTACAGCAGGGTGATTCAGTTATATATACACATGTTAGCTATTCTTTTTCCAATTCTTTTCCCATTTAGGCTATTACAGAGTGTTGAGCAGAGTTCCCTGCATCCTACAGTAGGTCCTTGTTGGGTAGCTGTTTTGAATAGAGCAGTGGCTACACAGCCTTTTAATTGCAGCTGTGATCTGGTCTGCTGTAGGTAGTATGAGGAAGTCTAAGTGGAAGATACGCTAGGGGGAAGTAGCTAGATGGGAGGTATGCAGAAGGCCATGACTTTATGTGAAGGCCTTGAAGTAAGAAGGAGCTTCTGTCATCACAGAGATGCGGTGACTGCTGCTGCTCAGTGCGGGAAGGTGAGTATGCCCGCAGAGAAGATAGAGCAGGGGTCAGGGGTTAGGGGTCAGATTGTAAGGCTCCTACCCACCGTGAGAACTTGGGACTCTGAGCTCAGAGCTTTCAGCTGATTTAACTGTCTCCTTTAGGAAGAATGTGTAGGGAACACATTTCATTTGCATGTAGTTTGGCCACCCCTCCATTAGCCCCCTCGCTGTTTTGGAAATTGCTTGCCTGTTGTTCTATCCCCATGATTATCATGGAGACAGTGGTGTTGCTTTAGGCCACTCTGTGTCTCAACCACAGTGGATTTATCCAGGGGTTTTTCTTATTTAATCCCCTGGGGTATTGGAATTGACTCTGAGAATGAGAAGTTAGTTTCTTTCGTGATGGCTAAAACAGTGGACCAAAGTGAAGAGCTGTTAGGAGGCTGTGTTCTGTTGGGTGGCCTCAGACCAGAATGGAGGAATGGAGAACTGAAGGTGCAATCAGAGAGGCAGAATCCATTCCTGACTCCTCCACAAGCTCCAGGCCCTGATTCTAGACATTTCTAGAGAAAAGCAGAAACAAGAAAATACGCATCTCTCATGCCATCACTCAGAAGTTTAATTAACACTACTCTGAGCCTGGTGTAGGACAGAGTCCTTGTTTGAGGAAAGGAATTGATAACCAACCGTTACACAAGTAATGAATTACAATTCTGATAAATGCTACAAGGAAAAAATACAGGACAGGATGCTATGAAAACTAGAATGGAGCTCCTTACTCTAGTTAGTATCTTGATGCCAAGGCTTCCTATACTTTTTCAGGGAAACTGGTAAATATGCATATATTTTATCTATTTGGGATTAGATAGTGCATACTATTTGAAGATAAAAATTTCATTTGTCAGGTCCTTTAGCCTTGGATTCCATAACATAATAGTATTCCTCTAAAAAGTCTTCTCACCCCACTTTGTGTTAAAGGTAGCCAGAGTTAGCTTCAGTGACTAATTTAAAATTATTTGTTTTCTGTGTATGAAGATATTTATAGACATGTATTACAATTTTGCTTTAGGCTCATCTTCTGATTGTAAGTGAGCCTCGAAGCTTGTTAAGTCATGGAAAGTCAATTATCCTCTAGTTTAGTTTGAGGATACAAGAGAACAGGAGAAGTTCAGTTCATCTAACATTTCCCAAGAAGGAAAATGTGTTCCAAGGAAACTCTGCTGTTTAAGCAGAAACACTCTAACAGGATAATTTATGGATCTGAGTGTAAAACCTTAATAAGAAATGATAATTTACCTGTAGTATTCTCTCTCATCTGTGTCTTTACAGCTCACTCAGGTCTTATTTTGTTTTGAAGGTGGTATAAACAGCAGTACTATTAGCACAGATTAAAAATGTGGTTTCTTTATAAGCATGACCAGTTGCATTTTTTGGCTTCTGTCTTTGCTGCACTCTCAGCTCTCGGAGTGAGCAGCTTTGCTAACAGAGGGCGACTTGCGCCGGTCTGGCTTCTGGGTCTGCCAGTTTGAATGAACAGCCTCTGCCAACCACTGCTGAGATTTGAGAAAATGCTACTCTGAAAATAGGCAAATTAAAGACAATTCTGCCATGGTGTGATTACCAGCTGCTCCTCTTACCTAGTTAACTGAGCTCACTGTGAAACTGTACAGAACAGTAGAGAAGAACAGGATCTGTGGATCCAGGTCTGTGTGGAAACCCCACCTCTGCTTTTCTCACACTGAGTGATTTCCAGCAAGTTACCTGATCTTTCTAAATCTCAACTTGCTTATCAATAAAATGGTTTACTAATAGTATTTACTGCATCAGAATTGTATGCTTCAGTAAAATAATACTTATGAAGCCATAATAAGCTTTTAAGTACTGCTGCTGCTGCTGCTAAGTCGCTTCAGTCCTGTCCAACTCTGTGCAACCCCATCGACGGCAGCCCACCAGGCTCCTCTGTAGCTGGGATCTCCAGGCAAGAATACTGGAGTGGGTTGCCATTTCCTTCTCCAATACATGCATGCATGCTAAGTCCCTTCAGTCATGTCTGACTCTGTGCGACCCTATGGACAGCAGCTCACCAGGCTCCTCTGTCCACAGGATTCTCCAGGCAAGAATACTGGAGTGGGTTGCCGTTTCCTTTCCCAATACATGCATGCATGCTAAGTTGCTTCAGTCATGTCTGACTCTGTGCAACCCCATGGACAACAGCCCACCAGGCTCCTCTGTCCATGGGATTCTCCAGGAAGAATACTGGAGTGGGTTGCCATTTCCTTCTCCATTTAATTACTAGTATTGCTCATTATATTATGACTGTTATTATGTAAAGCAGTTACCACAATGCCTAGAATTTGATAAATGTTGTGGCTCTTTTATTCTTAAAATGTACATATCCATATCTTTAAAAGTTCAGTGGGTAAACATCTCTCCTGTCCTTTCTGCCCCTGCACAGCAGGTGAAGAATCCCTGACTCATTCCAACATCTCATTTTATAGGCAGAGAGAATGAACCCCAGAAGAGCGGCAGTTTCTTAAGGTCAAGCAGTGCCTGGCAGAGCTGGTTGTGGAACTCAGGAACCTCGTTCTTAATTCAGTTTTGTACACATAATGCCGCCTATTTCGTGTATAAAAGATAGCACATTTTTTGGCTTCATTGATATGTATATGGAGGGCACATGACATTTGTGAAAGATACTGTTTGAGGCCATCCCAAACCTTCAGACTTGTGAATATGGAAATGTTAATATAGATCCTTGTTTGTCCCAAATCATATTTCTGTTAGAGATGACATGTTTCCTGTGCAGAACCTTATTTACTAAAGTATCTTCCTTTGCTTGGTGGCAAATTTTCCTAAGAAATCTGAGTGTGTAATCATTTCACAGGTATTATTGCACCCAAGAAGAGGGAGGGAATGAATCTTCAAGTTTTATTGCCAGAAAGATTCTGGGCACCTGGATTCTAAATGATTGTCCCAAGTACTTCTTACATTATCCGATGAGCTGTTTGTACTTCAATGAAATCTTACACTAGAACATGTCATGGATCTTTGGGATTGCTCATGAATAATTGAAGCCATGATTGTTAAGTCCTTTAATTCCAGACATTTACTCTATGATGGTTCCGTTATACTTGACATTGGTCAGACTACTGAGTTGCATGGAAGGCCATATTTTAAGAGGACTACAGCCAAACAGTACACATAGGAGCAAGCAAAGAGGATGGGAAGAGTTCTAGGAGCTGAGTTCTGTGAAGGAGGGTAAATGAATGGGGTTTATTTGACCTGGAAGAGAGGTGAGGAGGGGTAAAAAATCTGCCTTCAAGCAAGTTCATCTGCATCACTTCTTTCCAGATTCCATATATAAGGGATGCTGTTTGATACTTCTCCTTCTCTGTCTGACTTACTTACAGCATAACAATCTCTGGGTCCATCTGTGTTGCTAGAAAGGCCTTATTTCATTCTTTTTAATGGTGAGGTAATATTCCAGTGTATATATGTACCACATCTTCTTTATCCATTCCTCTGTTGATGGATATTTACATTGCTTCTATGTCCTGGCTATTGTAAATGAACACTGCAGTGAACATTGAGGGTGCTTGTATCCTTTTGAATTTTTGTTTTCTCTGCATATATGCCCAGGAGTGGGATTGCTGGCTCATATGGTAGTTTTATTTTTAGTTTTTTTTAAGGAACACAATACTGTTCTCCATACTGGCTGTATCAGTTTATAGTCCCACCGACAGTGCAAAAGGGTTTCCTTTTCTCCACACCCTCTCCAGCATTTATTGTTTGTAGATTGTTTAATGATGGCCATTTCTGACAGTGTGAAGGGATACCTCTTTATAGTTTTGATGTATATTTCTCTAAGAATTAATGACGTTGAACGTTGTGTCATGTGTTTGTAGGCCATCTGTATGTCTTCTTTGGAGAAATGTCTGTTCAGATTTTTTGAACAGACAGAGCTATCAGAGTTAACAGAGCTCCTGATTCCTGTTCCTTCCCCATTGTTCTCTGTCTCAATAAATGGCATCATAGTCAACTCAGGTATATGAGTTTCCTATTGCTGGTGTAACAAATTACTACTAACTTGAAGCAACAGTAAATTTCTGTCACAGTTCTGGAGGTCAGAGTTCTAACATGGGGTGGCAGGGCCGTGTGCCTCCTGGAGTCTCCGTCTCATTGCCTTTCCCAGCTTCTGGAGGCGGCTTGTCCTCCTTGGCTGCTGGCCCTGCATCATTTGGACCTCTGCTTTCATTGTCACACCTCCTTGTCTGACTCTGACCCACCTGTCCCCATATTTTCTTTCTGAGGACCCTTCAGATACAGTGGGCCCACCCAGATAATGCAGGATAATCTCCCCCTGTCAACATCCTTAATTTAAACACATCAGCAAGTTTCTTTTAACATGGAAAATAACATGTTCACAGGTTTGGAGATTAGAATACGGATAATTTGGGGAGCCATTATTTGGCTTAGTACATCTTCCCTGGTGTCTCAGATGGTTAAAAAAAAAAAAAAAAATCTGCCTACAGTGCTGGAAACCAGGTGCAATCCCTGGGTCAGGAAGATCCCCTGGAGAAGGGAATGACAACCCACTCTAGTATTCCTGCCTGGAGAATCCCATGGACCTCTAGAGGAGCCTGGTGCGCTGTGGTCTATGGGTCACGAAGAGTCAGACACGACTGAGTGACTAACACTTTCACCCCAAGTTCTAGGGCCATAACTAAGGTGTTGCCCTGTTTTTCTTTCATCCAGTCCATCAAGTCCTGTTGGGGTCTCTACCATTACCACCTCACCCACCACATTTTCTCACGTGCACCATTGATGCCCAAGCCTTTTCGTTTGGTTGCCCTGTATCTGCCCTTGCCTCCCTCCTGTTTGTTCTCCTCACAGAAGCCAGAATGGCTTTTAAAAATGTGGGTCAGGTCACACCACTCCTCTGCACAAGCCCTCCAGGAAGTTTATATCTTACTCAGAAAAATACATCCTCCTCCCTTTCCATGGGTTATGGGCCTTACCCTTTGGCCCACTCAGCCATGCATTTCTTGCCTCCTCTCCTCTCTCTGCCTCGCTCTCTGCTCCAGCCACACCAGTTCTGTTGCTGTTTTTTAAACTTGCCTGGGGCATTCTTCCCCCAGATATCTACATGGCTCCTTTTCTCCCTTCTTTCATGTCTCTGCTCGCATTTTACCTCCTCAAAGCACTAGGAAGCATTGCTGTAGGGAAGTAACAAAGACCGTAAGCAGATAGTTACTGTATATAGCACTGTTGAGTTAAGAATGGGCAGAGTGGGAAGTACCAGCTGCCCAGAGAAGGGCATCAAATCTGAGTGAGTGTGTGAGTGTGCTTCAGTTCAGTTCAGTCGCTCAGTCATGTCCGACTCTGTGCGACCCCATGAACCTCAGCACGCCAGGCCTCCCTGTCTATCACCAACTTCCGGAGTCTACTCAAAGTCATGTCCATTGAGTCGGTGATGCCATCCAACCATCTCATCCTCTATCGTCCCCTTCTCCTCCTGCCCTTTCCCAGCATCAGGGTCTTTTCAAATGAGTCAGTTCTTCGCATCAGGTGGCCAAAGTATTGGAGTTTCAGCTTCAACATCAGTCCTTCCAATGAATACCCAGGACTGATCTTCTTTAGGATGGACAGGTTGGATCTCCTTGCAGTCCAAGGGGCTCTCTAGAGTCTTCTGCAACACCACAGTTCAAAAGCATCAATTCTTCTGTGCTCAGCTTTCTTTATAGTCCAACTCTCACATCCATACCTGACTACTGGAAAAAGCATAACTTTGACTAGATAGACCTTTGTTGACAAAGTAATGTCTCTGCTTTTTAATATGCTGTCTAGGTTGCATATGTATGTATTTATTTTTGGCCGTGCTGGGCCTTCGCTGCTTTGTGTGGGTTTTCTCTAGTTGCGGCGAGTGGGGCCTAGCTCTTTATTGCTTGGGCTTCTCATTGCGGTGGCTTCTCTTGTGGAGCACAGGCCCTAGGTGTATGGGCTTCAGTAGTTTCGGCACACAGGCTCAGTAGTTGTGGCTCTTGGGCTTAGTTGCTCCATGACATGTGCAGTCTTCCTGGACTCAGGATAGAACCCATGTCCCTTGCATTGGCAGACGGAGTCTTATCCAGTATGCCACCAGAGAAGTCCTGTGAGTGTGTGTTTACTTGTGGCACTAAAGAGTTTGGTAGAGTGGCATTGACAGAAAAAGCCAGCAGAAAGAGGTAATAGCTGAGGTAAGCTTTGAGGAAAGGAGCAGGGGTTTTAAGAACAATAATCATAGCTACCACTTATGGTAGTATGGTATTATTACACACCTGTAGTGGTTAATCACAAAGAGTCGGGAATGACCGAGCAACTAACATTTACTTACTTATTAGTGGTTAATAAGTAAAAGTGATCACTTATTCTTCTTAGCATGTTTCAGGGCCAGTGCGACTCATTTTATTTTCTATTACACTTATTCAGTACATTCAGTTCAGTTCAGTGCAGTCGCTCAGTCGTGTCCGACTCTTTGTGACCCATGAATTGTAGCACGCCAGGCCTTCCTGTCCATCACCAACTCCCAGAGTTCACTCAGATTTACATCCATCGAGTCGGTGATGCCATCCAGCCATCTCATCCTCGGTCGTCCCTTTCTCCTCCTGCCCCCAATCCCTCCCAGCATCAGAGTCTTTTCCAATGAGTCAACTCTTCGCATGAGGTGGCCAAAGTACTGGAGTTTCAGCTTTAGCATCATTCCTTCCAAAGAAATCCCAGGGTTGACCTTCAGAATGGACTGGTTGGATCTCCTTGCAGTCCAAGGGACTCTCAAGAGTCTTCTCCAACACCACAGTTCAAAAGCATCAATTCTTCGGCGCTCAGCCTTCTTCACGGTCCACCTCTCACATCCATACATGACCACAGGAAAAACCATAGCCTTGACTAGACGGACCTTAGTCGGCAAAGTAATGTCTCTGCTTTTGAAAATGCTATTAGGTTGGCCATAACTTTTCTTCCAAGGAGTAAGCGTCTTTTAATTTCATGGCTGCAATCACCATCTGCAGTGATACCTCATGTGAATCCTCACACATCTCTGTGAGGTTAGTATGGTTATTCTCCCCATTTTTCAGATAAGAAAACTCAGTTGTAGAGGTCATTTGCCAAAGACGACACAACTAGCAAATGTCAGCAGTGGAATTTGGATTTTTCTTCAAAGCCTAATCTATTAACTACACAAACACTATTCTGCCTCTCCTCTTCAGGGTGTGTGTGTGTGTGTGTGTGTGTGTGTGTGTGTGTGTTGGTGGGGGGAGGTGCATGTATGTGCGTGAGAGGGAGGGGGCCCACCAACTGTGTGTTATTATTAAAGTATACAATAGGAGGTGGGGAAAATAAGGACAAAAGAGACACACGGCTGGCAGGATAGGCATGGTTCTGCTTCCATTTCCTAGGTTTAAGTATCAGGCTTTTCCTCTTCCTCTTTCCTCGCCCCCCAGGGGTGAGATTTCTAAGCAACAACTTTTGGAGTTATCCAAAGAGAAAAAGAATGCTCATAGTCTCAAGTGCAGCTGTGAGGCCTCAAAAGCTGAAGTGAGGCCAGCAAATTGAGCTGGGCTCCTGACTGTGATTGCTGGAGTGCCAGGAGATTCTGAACTGGGCAGTTCGATTCACCTCCATCTGCCCTTCCTTTTGGGGGGCCTGTCTCACTGATGATGAGCTCGCGGTGGGAGGAGAGCCCGAACCGAGTCCTGTTGGTGTCCCTGTGATGAAGAAATCACGTGCACCCTTTCAAGGTGATGTGAAGAGGTGACTAAACAATTTTGAGAAGCTCCAGCTAGAAATCTGGTTAGATGACATTGACTGGCCCAGGGAGGGGTTGGTTGCAGTCCCCCACACCTGACCTTGCATAATGTAGCATGTCCCCGGAATGTGACATGCAGTACTCCATGTACTGTGTATTAAAAAGCTGTATTGGCTTATTCCTAACAGGGAACCAGCTCTGACCTGCATTTTACAGCAGCTGTCTGCTGCACTGTTCAGCATCAAGCACGAGGTCAGCCTGTCCCCAGCGTCTTTTCCTTTTGTGACAGTGTTATAAAAGAAAATGCTCCTTAATTGTTCCTGTTCTCCCTCATCTGGATTTGATATCCTGCTTGCCACCTAGGCCTTTCAGAGAGCTCCTGTTGATCATACCCTTCTTCAGTTTTTGTTTAAATAAAATGTGGAGAAAGGTAAAGTGTTTGCGTGTAAACTGCAAATCTGCATTGTCCAGTACAGCAGCTGCTAGCTACATGTGGCTCCTGAGCAACACTTGGAATGTGGCTAGTCCAAGTAAGATCTCCTCTAAGGGTAAAATACACAGTAGATTACAAAGGCTCCATGCCACAAAAAAAAAAGAATGTAAAATACCTCATTAAGAGTTTTTATATTGATTACTTAGTGAATGATAATATTTTGCTTTATTAAAGTCTGATACTAAAGGGTTTCCCAGGGAGTGCTAGTGGTAAAGAACTTGCCTGCCAATACAGGAGATATAAGATGCAGGTTTGACCCCTGGATTGGAAAGATCCCCTGAAAGAGGGCATGGCAACCCATTCCAATATTCTTGCCCAGAGAATCCCATGGACAGAGGAGCCTGGTGGGCTACAGTCCATAGGGTCAAAAAGAGTCAGACATGACTGAAGTGACTTAGCCTGCAGATGAAACTAAAGTTTATTTCCCTATTTATTTTTTACTTTTTGAATGTAACTATGAGAAAATTTAAAATTATAAATGTGGCCTACATTTGTGGTTTGCAGTATATTTTTGTGGAACAGCCCCTCTCAGCCTAACGAGATTTCTGTCTGCTGTAATCCATTCTTGGAGCAGAAGATCAAGTGAATTAAAAATTTCCCATCCTCTCCTTGCCCTTTGCCTTTGTGGTCCTGGACCCACTGATTAAATCCTGTTCGGGTATTAGGCACTGGGACTTCTGATTGCCAGGTGGCTGCTAGTTGACACTTGGCCTCATTTTTACCATCCTCAGGCCTTTCTCTCGGCTCCTCAGCAGACTGTTCTCAATCTGCCAGCCCTAACTGAGAGCCATTTAGCAGTTCTGATCTCAGCCTTCTTTCACTTCCCTCTGCTTCTCACTTTATACTTCCCTTGGATGATTCTGTCCATGTTTATGGCTTCATGTACCATCTTCAGACTGATGATATACAAATTTGTGTCTTCTGCCCCAGCTCCTCTCCTGACATCATTAATTCAGCTGCTGGATGGATGACTGCAGTGAGTTGCCCTGCAGGTCCCTCAAAGCGCAGCATGTCCTCAGTGGGTCTCTGACTCTTTGTCCCATGTTTGTTTCTGTCCCATTTTGTCTTCAAGTCTTAGGAGTCATGGTAACATCCGTCCATTTCTCCAAGGCAGGTACCCAAGCAATAACATCCTTGATGCCTGTCTCTTACATCTCCACGTCTAGTCAATACCCAGGCTCCATCAGTTCTGCTAAATCTTTTTGAGTCCACGCTCTTCTCACCACATTCTCTGCTGCTTTCATAGCTCAGGACACTGTTGTCTTTCTATCTCTGTGTGCCTTAGTTTCCCCACTTCCTTCCTCTTTGCCTCTAGTCTTGCTTCCCTCCAGGTCCTTTTCTTCAGTACAACCAATATGATCTTTGTAGGACGTAAAAGTCCTTGCTTTTAGGATCGAGTCCATATTCCTTTATGTGGCCTACAAGGACCTGTGTTTTCTGGATTCTGCTAGCCTTTCCAGCCTCATCTCTTGCTTTTCTCCCCCCAGCCCCAGTTGCCTTTCCACTAGCCAAACCAGACTTTATGCCTCCCAGGGCTCCCTCTCCTCCCTTGCTGGCTTTCTCAGTTTAGGTGAAGCATTCCCTCTGTGCTCCAGGCTTCCTCTACCACTGTTCTGATGCTGCTGTTGGGCCATAACTGTTGGTTTAATTGTCCTTCCGTGCCCTTTGGTCCATGAATCCAGGAGATCAGGGAGTCTGTCCTTCTTGTTTATCTGTATCACAAGGGCCTGTGCAGTGTCTGACTCGTGCCAAGAACTTCAGTAAATCTTTGTGGAGTAAATGAATAGCTAATTCAACTATTGGAGGTGGTTATACCATTGGATGAACTTCCCAAGTGGATCCGTGGGTAAAGAATCTGCCTGCAGTGCAGGAGATGCAGGTTTGATCCCTGGGTTGGGAAGATCCCCTGGAGGAAGGCATGGTAACCCACTCTAGTATTCTTGCCTGGAGAATTGCATAGACAGGAGCCTGGTGAGCTACAGTCCATGGGGTCGCAAAGGGTCAGACATGACTGAAGTGACTGAGCATGCACGCATGCATAACATTGGACAGGAAGTGGAAGTCGGACTCACATCGCTTGGCTCCTTGCCTGTGGGTGGGGTATGAGCACAGCCACTCAGAACAGTGCTAGCTGGCCACCACGCTGGACTGGCTTCTGCTCCACCAGCTAGCTGTTCACTGTTTAGTGACTGGATCGTGGGGAGGCACAGAATCCTAGCAATCATTTGTGAAGTAAAGTGAAAGTTCAGTCGCTCAGTCAGAGTGGGTTGCCATTCCCTTCTCCAGGACATCTTCCTGACCCAAGGATTGAACTCGGGTCTCCTGCATTGCAGGAAGGTTTTTTACTTTCTGAGTCACCAGGGAACTGGCACATACTGGTGAAAGATCTGTTGGGGGAAAGAGTTCACATTTAATGGCTCAGAATAATTTTTTTTGTGTGTCTGCATTGTATCCGGGATCTTCATTTACCTATTTTGCTCTTACCTGAGCTTCCTAAGACCCATTGGCAAACTTGGAAGACTTTCTGATTGAAATGTACATGAGACAAGATCCCCGTGGGAGCTCTTCTCTTCTGTCTGTGCAGCGTTTACCTGGCACTCCTGGGGAGGCGTGTTTAACTTCCAGACAGTTGCAAGCAACAATGGCCAAGTATGAGATGGAGATAGTTACACAACATGAAACATATAAGATGGGCTTTGTTTCTCACCTAACAGTGTATTTCACATCTACATGAAGATGTGATTTAGAGGTGTTCTCTAAGTTAAATAAACATTTAGTGTCCAATTTGTTCTCACTTCGTTCCTCTGCAGGAAGACACAGGTGGCCTCTCACTGTGCTTCTGGACTGTGTTTGCACTGCGTCTGCACTGAACAACTTTGACAAGGTCTGAGGATTTGACAACGTTTAGGTCTGGATACAGCAGAATGATGAAACAGTGAGTGCTGGTGATCAGAATATGCGTGGTGGTTTGGGACTCAGCTTCTCACTGAACCCCTTTCAACTTGCAGTGCGAGACTCTGTGGTCCATCTGGAAGGAGCCATAAAGCATCTTTTGTCATCTTGTTTCAGTACCTAGAATAAATTCAGAAGATCAGAAGTAGGTTTCTCTGTACAAAAAACCATGTGTTTCCCATCAGCAGACAGCAGACTCCTTTGTTGCTGGATTCAGAATCTTTGTTGTGGACTGCTCCTGGCATTATCTCAGCTTTTGCAGGTCTGGGGGTGAGTCCTTTTCATTTCTATGCCTTCTCTTTAACAGCAAGATCTGCTTCACCCTGATATATTTTTAAGTACCAGTCAGGGTGTGACTTGTTCCCTTGCAAAGGTATTCAGTGATGCCCAGCACCCCAGTCTCCTACTTTAAATCCCAGTTTCTGTCTTAGAGTCTTATTTAGATAGATGGAACCAATTGGGTGGACCCTGCTGAAGAGCCATACTCAGTTACTGTAAACCTTCCTCCTGGTGTTGCAGACAGAGAGGTCTCCTGGGATTTTGTTGGGAAATCTTATTGGATTTGCAAGACTTAAGTTAATATAGAAACCCTCCCCAAATAGTAAAGGGCCTCGTTTCTTTGCCTTGAAAGATGTTTTCAGAGTCTGTCTCAAGAGTCTTGCTGATAAGGAAGTTACTTCTAATATTTCAAGAAAAACAGAACACACAAAGCCTTCTATTTTCTTAATACTTTGCCTCTCCGTGCCCTTACATCTCTTTAGCATCATTTTTATTCTTTTCCTCTACATTTCTTTCCCTCTTTCTCTCACTCACTCATTAACCTTAGGCCCGTGTTTCAAATGGACTTAATTACTAACCATGAAACTTGGTAGTGATGCCCTTAAGGGAAAAGTCTTTCTTCTTTCATTTTCCCCGACTTTGGCGAGCAGGGAATGCCTCTTACAGACGTAAGTGAATATGTTTCATGATAAGTATGTTTTTTCCTAATCAAGTGAGCATCTCCTTGCTCATATAAAGGGCACAGTTCTGTTGCTCTGAGAAGCAGCATCTAACAGAAGAAAGAGTGTTAGCCTTGGAGTCAGAACCATGTTAGAAACCCTGCTCCATCTTTATTTTGAGCACATTATATCACTGCTTTGCATTTCCATAAATTTGTCTGTAATATGGGGTTAATAATATCTACTATGCCATGTTAACAGTTAAGAACAGTATGCATACTATAATAAGTACCTAGCATATAGTGGACATTCAAATGGTAGTTGTAAACAACTCCAGCCAGAATCTTTGATGAATGTCTTCTTTCAGACTTCTTGAATCCAGGAGCCTTTGTGACCTTCATGCCTTCAGTAAACTGTATCTTGTGTTTCAAAAACTCAAAGACTCAAACTCTGGTTAAAACAAAATCCAGAGTTTCCCAGGTCTTCAGTGATGTTTTTAAAAGGAAAGTTTTGTGGCAGGAAATAAGATTTCTGGAATCATCTTTAAGATCTTTGTGTGTTCATGGTAATTAGCTTCATAAAATGCATGTCCTCAAAGATGTGGGTGGGTGTGTAAACAAGGAAGCTGGTGTTACAGGAACCCATGCATCATGGAAGGCCCAGACAACTCCCTCTGAGGAAGAATGTCCCTGGGACTTGGGCTTTAATCAACATGAGAAGCCATCATGGAGGTCCCAGGCCATTAGTAATATTTCTGTTGGCAGCAGAGTGATACTGTATCTGCTTGGCTAAAAAATATGAATTTTCTGGTCTCTTAATAACAGATGGTGGTGAAGGGGTACATAGCATCTGTTATGGGCTGCGTGTTTGCATGCCCTCCAAAGTTCATGTGCTGAAACCCTAGTCTTCAGTCTGATGGTATGTGGGCATGGAGCCTTTGGGAAGTAATGAGATCATGAGGGTAGAACCTTCGCAATTAGACTAGTACCCTTATAAGAAGAGATGGGGAGAGCGTGCTTCCCCTCTGTGTGTCTCTCTTTCTGTCTTTATCTCTCTGGCTCTCTCTGTCCTTTGTCTCTGTCCTCATCCCTGTTTCTGTCTGTCTCTCTCCTTTTTCTCTTGGCCATGTGAGGATCCATCAAGAAAGTGGCTCTCTATACACCAGACAATGGATCTGCAGTACCTTGATCTTGGATTTTCCAACCTCCCGAACTGTGAGAAATAAATGTTTGTTTAAACCACCAGTCTATGTTATTTTTTTCAGCAGCCCAGACTGACTAAGACAGCAATGAAAGGGGCTGTGGCAAGTAGTATGTTATTCAAATAAAGTATGTAGACTTTAATGCAAATCTGAAATGGAAATAAAGTCAAGAGTCTGTATTTATTTATAATAAACTTTGTGTGTTAAGTGGGCTTTTCTGTTCTCATATTTTACTATGTGTTGAAATAATAAACATTTATGATATTCTTATGGCTTGTAGTGTTTTCACCATTTTATGTGGATTATCTTATTTATTCTTCACTGTGGTGCTGAGGAAGGTATTATTATTTTCAGTAGCATCAAGAGGTTAGAAAAAAGATTCCACAAGGGCACTTGGTAATGTGTTGGTGGTCTCTGCCTTCTGAGATTTCAGTGATGAAAGGACTGTCTGCTCGTTCAGGGAGGCAGCCTCCTGTTAGTGTTATGAGCCATGGATTGTGTGCCTGGGTTTCTCCATACAAGGTAGGTGACCATGTGCACACCTTCCAGTTCTTCCCATTACCTTAGAACATGCACAGTCTTGATCACATCTTTAAGGCCCTGTATGATTCAACTTCATCTTTTGTAATTCACCCCATATCTATCTTTTTCCTTATCCTGCTTTCCTTCCACATAGCAGGTGTTGCTACTTGACATTGCTGTGTGTAGAACAGGAAGATCCAGCTACAAGCACCAGGTGAGGAGTCTTACCACATGGATGATGGCAAACAGCATGACAGTGCCAACCCACAGACCTTAGCTCATGGCAGCACCTTGTGCTCCAAGTCTCCAAGGAGGACTTAACACACAAAGTGCTGGTTGGAACAGTGCTTTACTGAGAAAGAAGTGATGCAGCAGGATCGGCATCTGTGGTGTGTCCTGTATCTCACGGCTAGTGAGTCACTCCTGATAACTGACACACGGGGTGGACTGCATATACCCCGCTGAAGCTGAAGACCCCCTTCTCTTCCCATGGCCAGGGCAGAGGGCAAGCATACTGGTGGGGCTTGCCAGGTGCTAAATAAAGCACATGCTGAGGCAATACAAGGAAGTTCACTGCTTCCTGGAACAGGGGACGATTTCTCCTAATGAGGAAGAGTGTCAGGCCAAATAGCAGCTTGGCACCTGGCCTCCATAGGGAATGTTCCAGGCCCAAAGCACCCACTGGCAATCCTGGGGAGAGGATGCAGGTCATGGAGTGGCTGCTACCCCAACAGTCCACCCCCTGCCCTCAGCGTGATACTAGGAAAAGCAAAGCTTGTCACACTCAGTAGGACCATTGGCCACCCTGCACATGAGGCAGAGAGATGTTCTGTGTGGTTCATGCCCACAGAGCCCTACAGTGCCCGCCCAGTGGAAACAGCAGGTGGTCAGGGCCACCAACAGGACCTTCTGAAGAGGTCAGACTTTCCTGGGAATATGACACTCAGCCAAGAGCCCCAGATGAGAGTTTAGCCAGCTGGAAAGGTCAAAGTGAGTGTAAAGGAAACTGGATTTACTGATGATAACCGTTCTGCCTTGGCATGATTTTTCTCCACCTCATTCTTTGCTTTCCCCAAATTGTTGATGTACATGCAGCAAGAGGTGTTGGCTAGACACCCTGTTCCGCCAGCAGGTAACCCCACAGTGATCTGGTTACTCCTCAGCAGCTTGGCTGGTGAGTTCAGTGAGCCCTGTCGGTCATGAATGGCCTGGATGGTGGAGTTAGCCATTTCTGCCATGGTCAAGGAGAGGGTGGGTATCATCATTTCCAGGGCCCATGTGCTATTCTGGTATTTACAGTTGAGTGGAACCAACTGTCAGTCTTCCCCTTGGGAAGGATGTCACCTGCCACCCTTTGATGGGCCAGCAGAGTGGGGGACCCTCTAACCTATATGCAGTTACGCACCCAGATGGTAGGTCTAAGACCCTGAGGCAAAAAGACTTCTCCAGGGGAAAGGCCACAGCCCATCAAGGACCACAAAGAAGCATGTCTCGAGTGAGAGCCTGTGACTCACACTAGGGAGTGGTTGTTATATGTCATTGACTAATGCAGTTATACCTTGTCTCTGCCTGCTGTTGCCAACTTGTGGCTTGAAGAGACAACTTATCCCTCTGCCCAGATGGCCTGTATGAGTCAGCAGCACCTGACTCCCTGCAGAGTCCTTTCCAATTTTGTTACAGGTGCCATTAACAGAGGACAGTGGAGACTACATCTGAACTTGGGTCGGTAGAGTCACTCAGTGGACAGATCCATTGATGGCCTATGTCTTAAGTATTTGCCAGGCCACCAAGGTGGGAGACTGAGGCAATAGAGCCCTCAGTCTCGGGTGGCAGATACAGCTTTGTTTCAAGGCATCTTCCTTGGCCATAGCAGTGCTGACTTTGATGAGGGTGTTGTCAATCTAGGCATCACCATGGGTCTTGGGAAGGAAGAGAGAGGTCAGTGCCCCAATCCCCATACCTCCCAAGGCAGGAGATGACGGCAGCACCTTGTGCTCCAAGTCTCCAAGGAGGACTTAACATACAAAGTGCTGGTTGGAACAGTGCTTTACTTAGAAAGAAGTGATGCAGCAGGATCGGCATCTGTGGTGTGTCCTGTATCTCATGGCTAGTGAGTCACTCCTGATAACTGACACATGGGGTGGACTGCATATACCCCGCTGAAGCTGAAGACCCCCTTCTCTTCCCATGGACAGGGCAGAGGGCAAACGTACTGGTGGGGCTTGCCAGGTGCTGAATAAAACACATGCTGAGGCAATACAAGGAAGTTCACTGCTTCCTGGAACAGGGGACGATTTCTCCTAATGAGGAAGAGTGTCAGGCCAAGTAGCAGCTTGGCACCTGGCCTCCATAGGGAATGTTCCAGGCCCAAAGCACCCACTGGCAATCCTGGGGAGAGGATGCAGGTCATGGAGTGGCTGCTACCCCAACAGTCCACCCCCTGCCCTCAGCGTGATACTAGGAAAAGCAAAGCTTGTCACACTCAGTAGGACCATTGGCCACCCTGCATATGAGGCAGAGAGATGTTCTGTGTGGTTCATGACCCACAGAGCCCTACAGTACCCGCCCAGTGGAAACAGCAGGTGGTCAGGGCCACCAACAGGACCTTCTGAAGAGGTCAGACTTTCCTGGGAATATGACACTCAGCCAAGAGCCCCAGATGAGAGTTTAGCCAGCTGGAAAGGTCAAAGTGAGTGTAAAGGAAACTGGATTTACTGATGATAACCGTTCTGCCTTGGCATGATTTTTCTCCACCTCATTCTTTGCTTTCCCCAAATTGTTGATGTACATGCAGCAAGAGGTGTTGGCTAGACACCCTGTTCCGCCAGCAGGTAACCCCACAGTGATCTGGTTACTCCTCAGCAGCTTGGCTGGTGAGTTCAGTGAGCCCTGTCGGTCATGAATGGCCTGGATGGTGGAGTTAGCCATTTCTGCCATGGTCAAGGAGAGGGTGGGTATCATCATTTCCAGGGCCCATGTGCTATTCTGGTATTTACAGTTGAGTGGAACCAAGTGTCAGTCTTCCCCTTGGGAAGGATGTCACCTGCCACCCTTTGATGGGCCAGCAGAGTGGGGGACCCTCTAACCTATATGCAGTTACGCACCCAGATGGTAGGTCTAAGACCCTGAGGCAAAAAGACTTCTCCAGGGGAAAGGCCACAGCCCATCAAGGACCACAAAGAAGCATGTCTCGAGTGAGAGCCTGTGACTCACACTAGGGAGTGGTTGTTATATGTCATTGACTAATGCAGTTATACCTTGTCTCTGCCTGCTGTTGCCAACTTGTGGCTTGAAGAGACAACTTATCCCTCTGCCCAGATGGCCTGTATGAGTCAGCAGCACCTGACTCCCTGCAGAGTCCTTTCCAATTTTGTTACAGGTGCCATTAACAGAGGACAGTGGAGACTACATCTGAACTTGGGTCGGTAGAGTCACTCAGTGGACAGATCCATTGATGGCCTATGTCTTAAGTATTTGCCAGGCCACCAAGGTGGGAGACTGAGGCAATAGAGCCCTCAGTCTCGGGTGGCAGATACAGCTTTGTTTCAAGGCATCTTCCTTGGCCATAGCAGTGCTGACTTTGATGAGGGTGTTGTCAATCTAGGCATCACCATGGGTCTTGGGAAGGAAGAGAGAGGTCAGTGCCCCAATCCCCATACCTCCCAAGGCAGGAGATGCTCCATTTGTTGCTTGGAGCACGGAGTGTCTGGGGATGGCCACCCGGGCTGTCTGTCCTAACCCAGGGGCCAGCACTTCCTCAGGAACCCATTGCTCTTGCTGTTCCCTTCAGTCCTTTCAACCCATCATTCAGTCCAGGCAGTGAAGTTATTTCTTGTACAAACTTGGCATGTCTTATAACATCACCTGTGGAGAGGGGTTGGGAGTTCCTGATGCTGCCAGGGAATCCCAGTACTGTGGTATTCTGTGACCCGCCCCCTTAACAGCCCAGGGGACTCCGTCAGCTTTCAGTTTGGCAGAACCATTGTTCAGTCAGTCCATGACTTCGGAGCTGGTCCCTGGGTGGCTAGGGGAGTGGCCAGGGCATCCCTGCAGGCCACTGTTCACGCTCTCACGGTGGCTACCTGCTCATGGAGTCCACGAATCCCTCGAGGTCCTGGCTTGGCTTGGTTTGGGATGATAAATTGGTAGAAATCCAAGTAAGGAGAGTCACATCTGGGCTCAGGGTCACATAAGGCCCTTCGATGGAGAGAGAGTTCATTTTCACTAGAGTCCAACAGCAGTGAGAGGCTTCAGTCCAAAGCGTCTACATTGGGCAGTGGCTTCAGGCAGCTTGCAGGTCAAGAATCCCAGAGACTGGCACCCCAGTGTGGCCTCCGGCTGCCACAGGCTGCAGTCAGCAGATGTGTGGGCATGTGGGAGATGGAGAGAGAGTTCATTTTCACTAGAGTCCAACAGCAGTGAGAGGCTTCAGTCCAAAGCGTCTACATTGGGCAGTGGCTTCAGGCAGCTTGCAGGTCAAGAATCCCAGAGACTGGCACCCCAGTGTGGCCTCCGGCTGCCACAGGCTGCAGTCAGCAGATGTGTGGGCATGTGGGCGTTGAGGCCACCTCAGTTCCACAAACCTAGCAAGCCCTGTGGCCACAAGGCCAGCTCCCGGCCTCAGCTTGTTGAGCAGCTTCCAGTGCTTGCTGTTGAGCGGAGTCCTATCCTAAGGCGGCTTCCAGAAGGACACCCAGAGGGCGTTCGTGCTGTCCCCAGTATCTGGAGAGGCCCTGGGCTTCCTCTTTGTTGGTGGGTGCAGCCAGCGATCAGGACCTCTTCCGCCTTAGGAATACTCCCCTGACTCTTTGGTGTGCTCCTGACGATGAGGTGTGGCCACTGACCTCTGGCTGTGATTAGTATTCTACTGGCTGCCTTGAGAAAATACTGGTCTGGGTTCATGTCATAAAAACCACCCTGCTTCAGAAACATTGTCTCTTTAAAGAAACTCTGAGGTCTTAATAAATAACTTTTACCTGGTGGCTCAAATAGAAAAAAATCTGCCTTTAATACAGGAGACCCAAGTTCAGTTCCTGGGTCAGGAAGATCCCCCTGGAGAAGGGAATGGCAACCTACTCCAGTGTTCTTGCCCGGAGAATTCCATGGTTGGAGGACCCTGGTGGGCTACAGTCCACAAGGTTGCTAAGAGTCAGACACGGCTGAACAACTAACACTTTTACTAAAACAGTAAAATTTTGCCATTATAAAAGTAACATTTTCTTCTTCAAAGAAAATTTGGGAAAAGAGAGAAAACTTAACTCACAATCCCTCCAGTGCAAATATAGAATGGTTACGGTTCTAGTACATTTCCTCCTACTATTTGTATATTTGTTTGCTGCATGGCACAAAGCTGTGCTTATATTAATGCTTTGCTTTTTGAACTTAGTATATTTGCCATGTTGTCACATGACTCACTTTATTTTTTTTAATATGAAAAGATGTTGTATTATTATTTTACTATATGGCATATTAGTGAATACACTCAAGTGTATCTTCTCAAAAGGCAAATGAGATCCAGGGTAACATTCCTCTTTGATTCCTGAAAATATCAGTATCATCTGTCTTTTGGAGGATTCAGTTTCCTACGACGTCTATGGTACTGTCCACGAGGATACCAACGGTGCTTAGTAGTAAAGAACATTTTACTGAGTTGTTCTACCATGGGTCCTTGCTCTGAATGTTCACTTTTTTCTTCTGATCTGGTTTTCAGTACTATCATGTGTTTCTTCATTGTTATGCACTGGATGTGGCCGAGGGATAGGTTTGGTGTGCTCATATGGAATGTCCACAGAAGGGTGATAGCATACTATTGTCCTGGCATCAGATGTCAGAGCAAGCTTTACTTTGCAATTATAGTCATCTGGAAGAGAAGAATACGTAGATTTGTGACCAACACAATATAAGGTTTCATTTTGAATTGGAAATAAATGTTTCAAGATAGTTCTGCTTGATATTGCCCATTTTACTGCTGCCAATGCCATGGTGAATCAGAATGCTTATCAGGTGGTATAAAGATGATTTGAAGAGAAACTGCTTTTAAAATCTGCTTCTAGATATAACAATCTTCACCCTGGGAAAGTTTGGGCAAGTCACTAAGCAATCCTCTCAGTTTCTTCCATGGTAAAACGGGGGAAAACAACTCCAGGCTGGACTGCTGCTCAACGCGAACCCACCATCTTGCCTCAGTCACATGACTCACTTTAAAAATGGACCGAATATTGAGTATCTACTGATAAGACAGAGACAAAATGGGAATTTCTACATAAGTTAGCTCCTTTACTACAGCATCTAGTGAGGTGGATATCACTATCCTTATTTTGCATTTGAGGAAATGAAGGCTCAGAATGTTTCCATCACTCACCCCAATTGTAGAGCTAACAAGGGCCAGCATCAAAATTCATTTGACGTGGGACTGACTTCAAGAACCTGTGTTCTTTTGAGACTTCCCTGGTGGTCCAGTGGCTAAGACTCAGTGCTTCCAATACAGGGGGCCCAGGTTTGATCCCTGGTTGGGGAACTAGATCCCACATCCTGTGGCTAAGAGTTCACCTGCTGCAACTAAAGATTCCTTGGGCCTCAACTAAGACCTGGTGCAAATAAAAATTTCATAAAAAAAAGCCTGTGTGCTTTAATGGCTATTAAGTATGCTATCTAATTATACTGTGTTGTGAAACTGAACCAGTGAGAACCGTGGTAAGGCTACCTGCCACCTGAGACATCCCTCCTCTTTTCGGGGAAAGCCTTGTCTTCCAGGCCAACCCAGCACATGAGCATGTGGTAGAACGGTGACTGCTTTCCTTCCTGGTGTAGATTTCTGTCCACGGGGCTCTACTGTGTTCTTGGGCACATCTGATTGGTTCCAGGTGTCACACATGTCCCTAATTGTGTTGTGGCAAAGGGGCCCCCACAGCAATGCTCTTGAAAGGCTTTACACCATCCTAGAGTTGTAGCCCTGAAACTGTGACTTGGATGCACACCCCAGAGTTTTCTGCTCTGGTTCCATTGGAGCCCTGTGCGTGGAGTGGGCTCTTGTGGGGTCGGGCCTCTGACAGTGGCTTGTCTGCAGTCTTCTGGAATCCGCTGTACAGGTCTGGGAAGCAGCGCTGCCTACCACAAACAGGCTCACAGTGGAATTTCATTACAGGTGCTTTATTTGAGAAATTTATGTCTTGCATTGTAAAGAGCTAATAAAACGAGACAGCTATAGGGCATTTATAGATGCACTTCTAGAAACACAATTCAGAGGGTTTACTAAAAGGCAGGAGCCTGGTCAACAGCTGTTTTAAATGCATTTACTTCTGTTGGGAGGCAACCTTTCTCCAAAATAGCTTTATTGTCAGTAGACTCTTCGTTCCTTGATGTGTGCCAACAAATACATTCATTCATTTATAGAACTTGCTAATGTGTGAGGGTTTTGAAATTACTGGTAAAGTTGCAGTCTATAATGTATCCAGTCCATGGGGTCGCTGAGTCAGACACGACTGAGTGACTTTACTTTCACTTTTCACTTTCATGCATTGGAGAAGGAAATGGCAACCCACTCCAGTGTTCTTGCCTGGAGAATCCCAGGGATGGCGGAGCCCAATGGGCTGCCATTTGTGGGGTCACACAGAGTTGGACACGACTGAAGTGACTTAGCAGCAGCAGCAGCAGTCATCTTTGATAGACTCAGTTTTATTTTATTTTATTTTTTGTTCATAGGTGCTACATTTTTGTTTGTTTCCATGTGCTATACAATAGGATGTAGAATCAATTTTGAGTGGTGTCTTCTCTGATTCTCTGTAGAGATCTTTAAGCTAATTCTATTCTACTTGATTTTCACAGGGAAAGAATCCCCAAGAGGACTGTCTACTAAAGTGTGTGTATGTGTGTGTGTTTGTGTAAAATACTCCTTTTAGATGAACAAGCCCCAGAAGATGCTTGGTACTGAATAGCTTTCACAGTTGGGTAAGCATCAGAGGTGGGAAGGCCTGTGCTGCTGCTGCTAAGTCGCTACAGTCGTGTCCAACTCTGTGCGACCCCATAGACGGCAGCCCAACAGGCTCCCCCGTCCCTGGGATTCTCCAGGCAAGAACACTGGAGTGGGTTGCCATTTCCTTCTCCATTGTGTGAAAGCGAAAAGTGAAAGTGAAGTCGCTCACTCGCGACCGACTCCTAGCGACCCCATGGACTGCAGCCTACCAGGCTCCTCCATCCATGGGATTTTCTAGGCAAGAGTACTGGAGTGGCTTGCTATTGCCTTCTCCGGGGAAGGCCTGTAGCCCCTGAATTATGTGACATCTTTTGTGCATGCTAATTTCAGGAACCTTGTTGTTGTTTAGGAAAGTTTGGAATATTTAGGAAGCTATGTTTTTCTTTCGGAGAAGACAACATTACCCCACTCCAGTACTCTTGCCTGGAAAATCCATGGACGGAGGAGCCTAGTAGGCTGCAGTCCATGGGGTTGCTAAGAGTCAGACATGACTGAGCGACTTCACTTTCACTTTTCACTTTCATGCATTGGAGAAGGAAATGGCAACCCACTCCCATGTTCTTGCCTGGAGAATCTCAGGGATGGGGAAGCCTGGTGGGCTGCCGTCTATGGGGTCGCACGGAGTCGGACACGACTGAAGCAACTTAGCAGCAGCAGCAGCAGCATGTCTTTCTTTACAATTCCATGGTTAGGATGACTTGGAATCGTAATCTTTGTCACTAACCCTTTGATGAGATATTTCCCCCAAAGTCTGCTGAAATCTATAAATCTTAGAAATGGCTATTCTCATATATATCCTGGTACTGATGCTAACCATTGTTTATCCGGTGTCAGCTCTAAGTGCTTGAAAAGTAACATCCTACCTAGTTTTATAATAGCTTATGAAGTTGATATTTTTAACTTACTTTTTTGATTGGAAAGCCAAAACTCAGATTTGTTTAGTAACTTGGTAAGAATTATACAGCAGGAAAATGACAGAGGAGGGATTCAAAGTGAGGTTTGCCTGCCTAGGAATCTGTTTTCCATCCACTCTATTGCCATCTCCTCTGCTAAGCAGGGAAGAGGTTAATGCAAGGCTAAATGACTACCTGGAAGAAAACTCTGTGAAGCTGTTTCTTTCTATTATATTATCTCTGCCTGGGGAAGCCTGAGGATTTACTGTATTCTCAGCATTTTTTTAGGCACCCTCAGCTACTAGCTGTTGTGTAGATCTAATGTTTGCCAGAGTTTTGGGGAACTAATGATCAGTTGTGTGAGAATAAGACGACTTTTAAAAACTTGCTTCAAATAAATATGCTCCACAGTTGAAGTGTTTTGGTTGAAACATGCTTCTGGGAGGCAGGTGATCCAAGTGATAATGGTCAAGAAGTACAAACTAGACAGGGATAAGACCCAAACAAATGCAATGAAAGTTCATGTTATTTTGTTCAAAGTAGAAACTTCCAGTGGAGAATGACCCTGCCCTCCACCTCCATCAGCACAGAAAATTTTGACTGAATAACTCTTTATGTGTAATCTTCAGCGTGTGAGCTCAGTCATGCATGACTCTTTGAGGCCCCATGGACTGTAGCCTGCCAGGCTCCTCTGTCCATGGGATTTTCCAGGCAAGAATACTGGAGTGGGTTGCCATTTCCTTCTCCAGGGGATCTTTCCAGCCCAGGGATCAAATCCACATCTGTTGCGTCTCCTGTGTTGGCAGATGGATTCTTTACCACTTTGTGTCTTTGAACAAAAGACATCACTGGCTTCCTTTCTCATCCAGTTAAAGTCATGTCCCCACAAGGGAAATTGTGGGTTACTGTGGGCTTCAGGATGGTGATTGTCTAGGCTAGAGATCCTTCTAAAGGATTCAGTCCCTTACCCAGGGCCAAACTGCTTGTCTGGTTCAGCAGAAAATGACTACTTGAATATGCTTCTCTTGCTTTCAACTGCTTGTGACTCTGAATTCACCGGTGCCCTGGGGAAGTCTTCCCCAAATCTTTGACCCGATACTCATTGGTAAGCCACTGACATGGCTTAAATGATTTTAGAGTCATGCTCTAAATACTGTTGCATCACCTCAAGAACAAATTATCATGCGTTTGTGATAAAACTTGTTTCTGTGATATTCAGACATATATTAGGTAGTATCTCGACTCAGTTAAACATATGCTGTGCACCATGATAGGTTTTAGGGATATGGAGGAAGAAATACATGGTCTTTGCTCTAAAAGACTGTGCAGTCTAGCGAAGATGACTGCAGTGTCAGAATGTAAAAAAGTGTCAATTGAAAAGATGTCACTTTTTATTAAACATAAGAAAAGGTAAGATCATTTTTGAAGGGCTTGTGGAGGGAATTTTCTGGTGCTTTAGGAGGACAACCTATTAATGCTTTAGAGCAATGGTCCCCAACCTCTGGGATCTAATGCCTGATGATTTAAGGTAGAGCTAACATGATGATAATAGAAATAAAGGGCACAATAAATGTAATGCACTTGAATCATCCCAAAATCATCCTCCCCCCCTCCCCCTAGTCCATGGAAAATTTGTCTTCCACAGAAATGATTCCTAGTGCCAAAAAGGCTAGGGACTGCTGCTTTAGAGGGAGCCCAAAGCAGAAGGTCCTGGGGTGATGTGTCCTTTCAAGCTTCCTCGTGAAGGGATAGTGTAGGGTGCCTTCTGAGGGCAATATTGGTATTGCCAGCCTGGTCATGTGGAGACCAGTTAGGAAGTTTCAACAAGGGCATTAGCCATGGGCCAGAGTTTATTGCTTGAATCTTTGTAGCCCACATCACATGAGCTCTCATGCTCTTTGTGGGCAGCTCCCTAAATTGGTCATCATGTATAGATACAAACAGCCTTACAAGTAAAATACCACTGTTGAACTCAATGATTTTTTGTGTTATTTCTTTCTAAAATGGAGACAAGTGAAACCTAGTATTTGTTCACTTGGTGTACCATTGCTGCTGCTGCTGCTTCTTTTTATAATTCAACATTTTAACACATTGAGTTATAATTGGCATGTAACATTGTATAAGTTTGAGGAATACAGTGTATTGGTTTTGGTACGTTATATATTGCAATACAATTGCTACAATAGCATTAGCTGATGCTTTTATGAAGTCATATAATTATTTTTTTTTGTGTGTGTTGAGACCTACTAAAATCTTCATATATTACAGTATTGTTGACTGTAGTAACTATGCTGTGTATTAGATCTCCAGAGCTTTTTAACCTGTTGGTTTCAAGTTTGTACCCTAAAACAAATCTTTCCAACTTCCCCATCCCCCAGCCTCTGGTAACCAACATTCTACTCTCTATTTTCACTGAAGGAGGAAACAGACAGAGCTGGACTCCCTGTTAGGCCTGTTCATGCTGATCATGCTCGGCCACCTCTCCAATGGACTCTGAACTCTGTGCTTAGTGTCTGTGGAAACCACAGCAGAAGGATAAGACCCCCCCTAGACAGGGGAATCTTGAAGATCATATCCAGGTTACTCATCGCCTAAGAGAAAACATACTCTAATCACCCCTTTCTCTGGACAGGTCATAAATTCGTTCTGTATCTATTGGAGTGTAACCACAGGCTTATTGATTATTAACTGTTTGGAATGTAATTGTGGGCTTATTGATTATTAGCTGTTAGACACATAACACATGAATGATGGGGTTATTGTGATTGTATTTACCCTTCCTTTGTTTATGTAAGTCTCAAGGAATTTGAGGTGGTGGGTTCGGACATGTACACACAGAGTATAAAAGATTTTCACAAATGCTGGTCGGGGTCCTTGGCTGAGAAAAGACTCTGCCTTGGGCCCGCAGGTGTAATAAACTGCACTCCACTATCTGCACTGTCCTTCTGAAAGAGTTTGTTTCCCGGAACACGTGGCTGTAACATCACAAGTTCAGCTTTTTTTAGATTCCACATGTAAATAATACCGTGCACTAGTATTTGTCTTCCTTGGTCTGACTTATCTTAGCATATCGTCCTCAAAGTCGATTCATGTTTTCACGAATGACAGCAATTCCTTCTTTCTCTTGGCTGAAGGATACTCCCTTCTATCTATCTATCTGTTTCACAGCTTTATCCATTCACCGTCAGTGGATGCTTAGGCTGTTTGCATATCTTAGCTATTATGAATAATGCTTCAATGAACATGGGGTGCAGCTGTCTCTTCAAGATGCTGATTTCAGTTCCTTCTCATATATAACCCAGGAGTGGCTTTGCTGGATCATATCGCACCTCGAGTGTTTTTGAGGAACTGTCATGCTGTTTCTCATAATGACTGTAACAATTAACATTCCCACCAACAGTGTACATGGGTTCTCTTTCTCCACACCCTCATCAACATTTGTTATTTCTTTAACTAGAAGCCATCCTAATCATAGATTCGCATATGTGTGTGTGTGTGTGTGTGTGTGTATGTGTGCATTTCTTAAGGCTTTTGCTTACTCTTTAGAACTTTAGTACAGTAACTTTTTCTATCCACCAAATACTAAAAAGGCTACTAGGCAGGTGATCCCCCAGTAAGTATCCAGTGAGACAGATTCATAGTTTTGTTAACGCAGCCCAAACCAGCAGAATAAAGATTCCTATTTCCATTTCCTTCTCCTGCCCTCCATGATTATATGATAGAGTTAAGAATATATACATAAATATATACATATTTAATATGCATGCATGCTTAGTTGCTCAGCTGTGTCCGACTCTTTGCGAGCCTATGGACTGTAGCCCGCCAGGCTTCTCTGTCCATGGAATTTTCCACGCAAGAATACTGGAGTGAGTTGTCATTTCCTCCTCCAGGGGATCTTCCTGACCCATTGATTGAACCCTGGTTTCCCACAATTACATATACACACAATCAAACATGTAATCACATATATATGCACACTGCTGCTGCTGCTGCTAAGTCGCTTCAGTCGTGTCTGACTCTGTGTGACCCCATAGACAGCAGCCCACCAGGCTCCTCCATCCCTGGGTTCCTCCAGGCAAGAACACTGGAGTGGGTTGCCATTTCCTTCTCCAATGTATGAAAGTGAAAAGTGAAAGTGAAGTCACTCAGCCGTGTCCGATTCTTAGCGACCCCATGGACTGCAGCCTACCAGCCTCCTCCGTCCATGGGATTTTCCAGGCAAGAGAACTGGAGTGGGGTGCCACTGCCTTCTCCAATATATGCACACTGCTATAGACTAAATGTTTTTGGTGCCCCTCAAATTCTTATGTTAAGTCCTATTACTCACAGCGGTATTGTTTGGAAATGGAGCCTTTGAGAGGTGATTAGTACCGTTGTAAAAAAGACACAAAGGTCCCTGTCCCTGCTACCATGTGAGGACACAGCCAGAGACAGTCATTTATGAACCAGAAAACAGGCTGACAGCAGACAGTGAATCTACCGGCAGTTTGAGCTCATACTTCTAGCCTCCAGAATTGTGAAAAATAAATTTTTATTGTTTATAAGCCACCCAGTCTATGGTAGTCTGTTACAGTAACCTAAGTGGACAAATACATGCAAATTCACCAATGAGACCACACACACACACACACACGTTCACAACTCTTACACACATATGCACATATACAGCACGGTTGCATTCACACACAGATACAAATACACTTAAAAACATATGCATGTATACACACATCTACACACACACACATACACTCTCATGAACGTTTCCTGCTTCCTGGGAGGAAACATGTATTTGGTGGTAGTGTGTTCTTTTTTTTAGTGTTTGCAGATCCACTCCTTAGCCTTCATCCCTGTAAGAAGCCAGGATGAAAGCTTTTAAACAGGGACAGCTTTTTTCCTCATAGCTATGTCTTCATGACATAGATTCTCAGAGAGAGGGGTATTAAAGGAAACATGTCTCTAAGCAAAACATAATCTTTCCCAAATAAGTACTTGTCTAGTGCCAGGCTTCTGGGCTCAGGGTGGATTAGCGGGACAAGCTCTTGAGTGAGTGTTCAGGGCCTGAGTTCTAATTCTGATTTTGCCACTAACCAGCAGGGCAAGGCACTTACCTTCTCTGACTCCAGATTCTTCACCTGTAGATGAGGGACTGGCCAGATGATCTCTAAGATTTTATCTCTGAAATCCCATGCTTGTCTCTTTCCCAATGATAGAGGAAGTAAAAAGCAGAATAGGATGGAAATCTTATGTGACTAAGATCTGAAGATCTGAATCCCCACAAGTCTTGAGGAGGAATAAGATCAGTCCTCATTCCAAAATGAGAGATCCTCTGTACCTCCTCACTCCTGTGCTCGATGTGCATGTTAGATGTCTCTGTCAATCACTGATTTATACAGGTGGTGCCTCTCATCATGAAAACTAGGCTCTTGAACGATGTAATTGATCTAATTTTGGTTTTCTGATGCAGAAGTAAATGCTTCCCCTGCCTGTCCCTTGTCTCAGCTCTTATTGATTTTGATGGTGAAAGGGATTCATCTGATGCTCTGTGAAGTAGATATTAAGATTCTTTGAGCAGATATATTCAAATGGATAACTAACAAGGACCTACGGATAACACATGGAACTCTACTCAATGTTATATGCCAGCCAGGATGGGAGGGGAGTTTGGGGGAGAATGGATACATGTATATGTATGGCTGAGTCCCTTTGCTGTTCACTTGAAACTACAGTGACATTGTTAATTAGCTATACCCCATTAAAAAATAAACAGTTTAAAGTTAGAAAAAAAAAATCCTTTGAGCAGAGAGTTTTGCCTTCTGCCTGTTTGGTATTTACAAGGTATTTCACTCATGCTGCGGTCAATTCATGTCCCTTTTACTTTTGGCCGCCCTTGCAGTACTGGTGAGGTTGGGAAGGCCTTCTTGCCAGGTCAGGAACGAAAAAGGGGTGGCTCTAACACCTACCTGGAGCCTGATGGGCATTAGGTCCATCTCAGGGCCCCTGGTAGTCAGATGGCTCCCAGCTTACCTGCCTGTCCTCATCTCTAGCCACTCCTACAGGTTATTGTACTTCCTTTAGCATAGTGCTTCTCAGAGATCTGTTTATTTCTGCCTCTTTCAGGACTGTGACAACCTTGAGGCTCCGTCTTATTTCTTATTGTGTACTCAAATGACTTGCCTATAGGAGGTACTCAGCTCAATAAATATTTCTTGAAATTGTTAATGACAAGTTAATCTGGATGAAAGTGGAAGTGAATGGAGGAGGGGGTAGCCTGGAGACTTGGTTTTAGTACCCCATGCTGGGATGTCCCTAGCAGCTCCATCTACTGAGCTGGCACCAGCCAGTCTCCTTTGTGGCAGGCCTAAAGCATGTTTTTATTGGCCAGCCTGGCCTATTTTAGAATGCTGAATTGAAACACCCTGCATAGTGGAGACGAGTTTTGAGAGCTGTCCCATTCCTGGCTGAGAGAGAGAAAATTCTCTCGTCTGTAGCGCAGGGAAGAAATGAGCCTGCGTGTCTGTCTACCTCTGGATAGCCTGAGAGGTGACCACAACTACTTGAATGCCAGACTGAAAGAGTCTAATATTCCAGCCAGACTCTGAAGCAAATAGTTCCTCCTGTGTCCTCCATGGCCCATGTTCAAGCCACTTGAAGAGCTAGAGAATCCAGGTCAAATCTGGGGAGTCAAGATTCGACAAAAGATAGCATTCTTTTTAATTTTTTTTTAAGCATGAAAGACTGAAGCTTATCTTTTATGCAGATGTTCAGCATCATGTTTGCTTATGGCAGAAAAAGCCTAGAAAAGATTTGGGAATATTTGCAGCTTAAAACATTTATTAAAATTGCTATTGTATGCCAGTTCTATAACCATGTTTTGGGAAAAATAACACGTACAGCTCCTCTTGTCTGGAAATGAAGTAAAATTCTTTGGGCATTTTCATTATAATAGATATTTTAGGGTGCTTCATTCTTGTCAGAAGGATCTATTCCTTCATGTCTTCATGGGAGGGGAAATGTGGTATTTTAGGCTTTTCTAACGAGTGTCGAAGAATTTATGCTTTCGAATTGTGGTGTAGGAGAAGACTCTTGAGAGTTCTTTGAGCTACAGGGAGATCAAACCAGTCAATCCTAAAGGCATTCAACCTTGCCTATTAATTGGAAGGACTGATGCTGAAGCTGAAGCTCCAATATTTTGGCCACCTGATGCAAAGAGCCGACTCATTGGAAAAGACCCTGATGCTGGGAAAGATTGAAGGCAAAAGAAGAGGGCAGCAGAGGATGAGGTGGTTAAATAGTATCACTGACTCAATGGACGTGAATTTGAGCAAACTCCAGGAGGTAGTGGACAGAAGCCTGGCATGTTGCTATCCATGGGGTTGCAAAGAGCTGGACACAACTTAGAGACTGAACTGACTCAAATGGAAAAGAGTCTCCTTGCAATGCAGGAGACCCAGGTTCAATCCCTGGGTAGGGATGATCCCCTGGAGAAGGAAATGACAACCCATGCCAGTATTCTTGCCTGGAGAATCGCATGGACAGGGGAGCCTGGCGGGTTACAGTCCATGGGGTTGCAAAGAGTTGGACACGACTGAGTGACTAATGCTTTCATTTTCACTTTAGTGACTGAACAGCAATAACAATACACTGCATTGCCCCTCCCAGGGAGGGATGAAGGGATATAGCCATGAAACAACCAGGTCCCATTCCAGTTGGTACCTGATTGAGTGCCGAAGCTTCAGATTCAAAGGGCAACAGAATCTCTAAGAAAGAGGGATCTGTTAATGGAGGAATCTGTAGAGGGGAGAGAGGAGAGTACACAGACCTTGCAGGATGAATACATTGGTCAGAAAGAGGATGTCTCAGTCAGGGGCAGGTATCCCCAAGACCAAAGACATGGAGATGGGAGGGAATGTTGGGAAGGCTGGAAAAATTCTATCTTGGTTGGGAAAGAAGTTCCAGATGAGTGAATTCATTAAGGAAGAGGCCAAGCTATTGGAACAGAGATTTAAAAAGTCAGGGACTTAAATTGAAGTTTGCTTCTCTTTCATGAGACAGTGTACGTGTAGCTGGGTGTCTAGAAAGTTTAGTTGGCTTTGTGAAATATGTGTTCCAGACACAGGTTTCATTTATTCCGGTGCTCCACCATCTCTTAGAGTGTTGTCTGTTTGCATGTGGTCACGTCTGGTTTGCCAGGGCTTCCCAGGTGGTACTAGTGGTAAAGAACCTGTGTGCCAATGCAGGAGACACAAGAGACGCAGGTTCGATCCCTGGGTTGAGAAGATCTCCTGGAGAAGGGCATGACAACCCCCTCCAGTATTCTTGCCTGGAGAATCCCATGGACAGAGGAGGAGCCTGGTGGGCTAGAGTCCGTGGGGTTGAAGAGTTTGACATGACTGAGTGCATTTGCGTAGCCATTGGGAAGAGGAAGAAAGTCTTTTCATCCTTTTCAAGAAGAGACATGAAGTTACATGGCATTCTGAAGCACAGAATTAAGCTGTCTGGCCGTGCCTATCTGCAAGAGGGACAATAATGTAGCTTCTAATAGGGTAGGGGTACAGGATCTATTGCTAAGAGAGGAAGGGAGACAGTCATCTCGGCCACTGTGCAATAAGTAAGATAAAATAAAAACTGTGAAAGACTTTAAATGCCTTATCAGAGAACTTGTAGTCATTCTAAAGATATCGAAAAATCATGTTTTGAACCTTTTTAGCCAGTGAAGGAGTGGCCAGCTTTGGCTTTAAGCCATCTGGTGAGGGCAAAAGAGCAGAACTTGCTGGTAGTGGCCACGCTTCACTGTCTTGAAAACCTGATTTTTTTTTTTTTTTTTTTGAATTTTGCATCTACTTCTGGACTACATTACTGCAAGCCACATCGAGTCAATTCACATGGAGGATTAGACATGAGTACACCATGTCTTTTATTTCTTCAGCTTTGTTCTGTTTGAATATGTTGGCCTGTAGCCAGAGCGGGGAGAGGATGTGGGAGAGATTACTTTCCTACACAAGGAAATCAGATGCCTAAACTTGTGATACAGTGATTTTTAAAAAACCAGTTCTCAGGAAAATTGAACTTATTCTGCTTACCCTTATGGTAGGCCTTCTGGGTGGTGGGGAGGAACCTATTTTTATTTCATGAAATGGATCTTGGCAGTAAAAGGTTTAAAACTAACATTGGATTTATTTAAAAAAATAATCTTCTTACCACTAACTTGTCTTCTGTTCTTAAAGAGAGAAGAATGTTTTTAGTGCTTAAAGAAGATGCAGTTCCTCTCCAGTTGTATGACAGTCTCATTAGCAAACTCATCTGTCAAAGCCTTGTTAAGTGATAACGAAAATACTAGCCCAGCACCCAATCAATGTGGGCTTTTAACCAAGCCGTGTGTGTGTACATCTATGTGCATGTGTGTGTGTCTGTTTATTTGTAGGCATATGTATGTCTGTGTCTAAGTACGTGTGTGTGTGTGTGTGTGTGTCCATCTGTCCCTGTGCATATTTGAAATGGGGTGTTTAGGACATGGTGATGAGATAGATGTACAGTATCCATTTTTTTGCCAAGTAGTCCTTCTGATAAAAGGCTGTATCCAGAAGAAGACTTAAAACATGTGAAAGAAAAAGTAGATTGAATGGTTTTGTTAGAACATAATACCAAACACTATGGCTTTTTTCTCCTAGCCTCTTCATGTTGGAGAATTCATAACAGTTTTCAAACAATTCAATAAATTACTCTTCAGCTCACTCTCAAGTTGAGATAAGAACTGTGGGGGAGAGAAGCTGGTATCTAATAGCAATACTGAGGCTTCATTTGAAAAGAAACAGTCTTTCCTCCTGAGGCAGGTGGGATCATTGCCCCTCATCTCAGGTACCAGACACGTACTTGGGATGAAGACCGTGAATCTGAAGGTGTAATGTCCAGGGCCTGCACACTGACAGGTGCAATATGGTTTTGGTTTGGGAGTATGGTTAGGAGAATGGCTTCTATAGCCAGATTGCCCAGGTTTTAAGCTCACTTGGCCACTTCCTAGCTGGCTGACCTTGGGCAAGTCCCTAGCTTTTCTGGGCCTCAGGCTCCTCATCTGTGAAATGATGTGATGTCCCCTTGCACAGATGCTAAGAGGACTAAATGATTAACACCAGTAATGCTCAGAGAAGTGTCCAGCACATGGAAGCACTCAATAAAAGAAGCAGGTTTTTACAACTCCAGAGCCCATGTTTTTCTCACTTTACCACAACACTTCCCAAGAAACGAGGGCTTGGGGATATAGCAGGCTCTTGGGCACAGAAAGAGAGGATGAGGAAGCATTCTGCTCAGCCCAGTGGATAGAGAAGGGTCACCAATGTTTGCTCAGAGAGCAAGAAAAGGGGAGGGGAAAGGAGCAATCAGAACAGCAAATGTCAGTAAGTAGGAAACTATAGCTTTCTTTCCAAGTACTATTAAGAAAACAGATCTTAACTGCTTGTGTCAGGGACTGTATCTTATTTATTGATATTTTTATATCTATAGTGCTTGGCCCCTAATAGGAGCTCAATAAATGATGGAATGTGTTGGCCTCTTTCTGGATCATTCACTTATTCAGTCAATAGGTAAATATTTAAGTATTTATTATGGACTAGGCATTGCTTAAGGATCTTGGTCATCAGCAGTAAGGAAAATAGACAGGGTTCCATCCCTCTGCCCCAGCGGAGCCTTCATTCCAGCTGGACAGTGAGCCTGTGCTGGCTCGTATGTTCATCACTTCTTTAAGTAAGTTCAGTAGTCCACTTTCCCTCCCCCACCCAATTTTGTTAAGCAGACTAGTCTCCAGTTCCTGATATTTTTATTTCTTGAAAGTTTGACATCAGTGGTTTTCTCAAATGTTGGTTACCAATGATGGTTTGGGGCTCCCCTTGGCATGTTGTGTAATTGAGAGAAAAGAGCTTCTTTCTTGGTGTCAGGAGACCTCCTGGAGTTGAATTTTAGCTGTTATGAGTTGGGTGGACTTGCATATCTTCTGTGTTTCCAGTTTCTTTATTGCAAAATTAAAAGAGTGCTGTATGTGTTAGTTGCTCAGCTGTGTCTGACTCTTTGTGACCCCCTGGACTGTGGCCTGCCAGGCTCCTCTGTCGATGAAGTTCTTCAGGCAAGAATGCTGGAGTGGGTAGCTAGTCCCTCCTCCAGGGGAATCTTCCTGACCCAGGGGTTGAACCTGGGTCTCCTGCACTGCAGGTGGATTTTTTTACCAGCTGAGCCACAAGGGAAGCCCAAGAATACTGGAGTGGTTAGCCTATCCCTTCTCCAGGGGATCTTCCCGACCCAGGAATCAAGCCCAGGTCTCCTGCATTGAAGGCAGATTCTTTACCATCTGAGCCACCAGAAGAATGTTTGTCTCCCAGTAACTTATCTAGAACTTGCTTGGTCCTAAGAATCAGCTGAGAATTTATAAAAATCTGAATCCTATACATTAACCCAGACTAACTTAAGAATACCTCTCTTTATTATTTTCAGCAGCTCAGAGTACAGAGCCTTGCACCAACCCTACACTAGAATTATTACACTACACTAGTATTTCATGTTTCTCCTTTGTGTTTGTTCTTCCAAATTTTGCATATATGATTCTCTAACCAGAGTTTTCTGAGTCTAACCAAACAGAAGGGGAGGCAGTACTTTTGTAGAAGGTTTAACAGAAATCCCCAGGCAAACTAAGAAAACAGTTGTTGCTTTTACCCAGCTTAATTCATCTAACCACACTGCCTTCCCTTTAGTCTCAGCCCTGGAAGATGGTCCATTCACTTGTCTCTCAAAGAGTCCTGGATGTACAGCATTAGAGACATCTCTGGGGAGTTAGGTAGGATCCCAGACCCCACCTCAGACCTACTGCATCAGAATCTGCCCTGTAATAAGCTTTTCACATTACTGTTTGAGAGGCACCAGTCTGTTGAATACCTCTGGGTCAAAATACTATTCAGGTATACTGTTCTTTTTAAATTATGGTAATAGTTAGTGACTTGAAATTCACTACTGATGTAGGATTGCATGGTTCTTTATTTTTATTTGGAACATTTATTTTGAAAAATTTATTTATTTATTTATATATGACTGTACTGGGTCTTTGTTACTGCACATGGGATTTCTCCAGTTGTGGTACGAGGGCTTCTTATGATGACGGCTTCTCTCGTTGCAGAGCTCAGACTCGAGAGCATGTGGATTCAGTAGTTGCAGCTGGTGGGCTCCACAGCACAGGCTCAGTAGTTGTGGCACACAGGCTGAGTTGCTCTGTGGCATGTGGGATCTTCCTGGACCGGGGATAGAACCAGTGTCCCCTCTGTTGGCAGGCAGATTCTTAACCACTGGATCACCAGGGAAGTCCTCCATGGCTCTTTGAATAGATATATCTTTATAAATGCTGTTGCAATGACATCACAGAATTGCTGGCCTTTTATGAGCTAGAGAGTAAATTCTATATGTGTTGAAAGATTAGAGAAATTTGAATTTCACATGACAGTATAATAGGGGCTTTAAAATTTTAACATGTATAAGTCAGCTTCTGCTTTCTCAATGGCTTTCCTGAATAGTGGTGTCAGAAAAGAAATTTGCATTATTCTGAGGTTTTTTTTTTTTTCCCCAATGTAGACTTGTAATTGATTAAATGATTAATTTACAAATTTGTTCTCTTATTAGGTGGTGACACTAATAATCTGGATCTGTACTGGTTTCCTATGACAACCTGGTACATAAACAGAGATGGCTTCCTAGGTCTTTGCTGTTTAAGACTTATTGCCATCCTAAAGGTGTAAAGGCAATTTAATAAATACAGACAACCTGCTAAGATGCCGAGGAAAAAGAGATGCTTAAATGATACGTGTCTGTGTGAGTGGACAAGATGTGCTTTTCAAGACTGATGATTTAAGATGCTCTTTACATCCATAGCCTGATTAAACAAGGTTTAATTCTAAACGACACTTTCTTCTTTTCTTGCTTTTTCAAAATGCACTGTCCTTCTCCATCCCTTCAGGATTGATTGCTGGGGTGATCTAGGATGTTGCCTGCCTGAAGCTCTAACTTTGACTTTTTATAGAAGGAAGATTATCCCTTTCTTAATTCCTTGTTTTCATTGCTGTCAGATGAGGAGCTTTCAGAAAAAGTCAGTTAGCATTCATGGCACCTTCCCAGAAGGTGGTTCAACTTTTGATTGAGATGTTCCTGAGGATTCTGTATTAGTGGCATCTTGGCATCCTCCTGTCCTCTTTGACTTTGATGGCTCCTCCCCACCCCCTCCACCCTGCTCTCCAGGCTACTTCTAAGCAGATGTTTGCCTAGGCCTGTCATTCAACTCCTTTTCTCCCTTCGCAAATCCATCCTTTTAAGCACGGGGTTCTGTTTGTTGGTTGAACCACAGGACAACTCAGAATCTTGAATATGCTTCCAGGTGGGGGGTAAGTTGCTGGGTGTCTTAGTCGGAAATTTCTTTCCTGGTAGCACCCTCTTAGGAAATATTTAGCAAGACCAGTATTCAGTGAAATGTATTTTGGGACCTCTTCTTTGGTATTTCTCCCACATACCTCTCTCTAGACTATGCTATGTCTAATGATTGCATGTGCTGCTGCAAATTTAGTATTCTCGAATTTGTCTCAATAGCTAACCTCTACTGATCATTGATTTCACTGCCAAGACATTTACAAGCATTTTCTCAGAAAAGCTCCTTTGCCTCTTCACTGTCTGTGAAATTAAATTCAAATACCTTAACCTGAAATTCAAGACCCTCTCTGCTCTTGAACCAACCAACTGGCAACCACACTTCTCCTTTCCCTAGCATTCAGTATCCTCCATGCTTAGGTTTTCTTTTGAGGCCTTTGTTGTCTTTGTTGTTTAGTCGCTAGGTCGTGTCCGACTCCTCTGTCACCCCATAGACTGAGCCCGCCAGACTCTTCTGTCCATAGGATTTCCCAGGTGAGAATACTAGACTGGGTTGCCATTTCCTTCTCCAGGGGATCGTCCCCACCCAGGGATCGAACCCAGATCTTCTGCATGTTTCCTCTTTAACTGCTGAGTCATTGGGGAAGCCCCCTAATAGACTGTACCTTTCATTTATTTAGTTTATTGCCTGTCTTCCTCAACTAGAACATGTGCTCCATGAGACTAGGATATGTGTTTGGTTCATATCTACCCCAAGCACCCACAACAGTGTCTAGTAAGTGGTAGGTGCTTGGTAAATGTTTCAAACTGAATGAATGATGAAGCATTCATCTCCTGCCTATGCTCAGTGTTGATTCTCTGCTCTTTCCTCACTCTTGTTCACTTCTTTTAGCCCATTGTCTTCATCTGACATCATCTCTCTATCCCTCTTCAAAACCTACCTAAGTACTGTTTCTTCCAAAAAGTCTTCTCTAATCGTGACCCTTCTCTCATTGTAAGGATCCTTCTCTATGGAATACTGCTGTTTATACCTGTCTTGTCAGTAAATGTAATCAACTTTTCAGTAAAGTTACTTTTAAGCTGAAACACGATCATGGGGTATTCATGTTTTCCTTTTACAGCACTGTGGAATATGCTCAGTAAGTGTATAAATGGAGGGAACAGACCCAAGCTTGTGCTTCTTGTAAGGTGAGCCCTGTTCGGGTCTGGGCTGCACGGGGTGGGTGCGGCAGTGCTCACATGCCTGCGTCCTCACTTGAGCCTTCCACGTGAATGCTTGACATCCCAACAGTCGATTAATGGGAATTTTTGCTTCCCCAAAGTTTTTTTTTTTTTCCTAAAAGATGTTTCTTTGGTATGTTACAGAGCTTGTGTGGCAAAAATTTCAATTGCTCATCACATTAGGAGAGAGCAGTCTAAGAACTGAGAGACGGGAGGGTGGTGAGCGGCTGGAGTTTATTTTCCTTTCAGGTTTCATTTGCCCATTTCATTCATTTTTTCCTCTTTGAGGCAAACAGGTTTCCCACTTCAGGGCAAAGCTGTTTAAATGTTTTTATTTTTATCTTTATTTCTCTGTATCTTTGTGTCTTTCTCTCTGTTATTTCCTTCCCCTCTCTTCCCTCAGAGAGAATTCAGACGCTCCCACAACGTATAAACAAATGCTGGGAAATTGCAATGCTCTTTTTCGAAAAGTACATTTTCATGGCCAGTGCTCGGCCCCGAGTGTGTTCTAAGGCTGCTGACACGGGATTTCCACTGAGCCACAAGAAAGTGTGTCATTCTGTCTCTTCCACAGAGTGACTTCTATCCCCCGAGGCGCTCAGTGGCAGCCAACCCGTAACTTGTCCTCTGGCTCATCAACCCTCTCTAATCCTGCAAGCCTTTTCTCATACGGCTTTTCCATTTATTCATTATCACTGGCTTTAATTTGTTCTGTTCCAGGGTGGGGGTTAACCAAATGAATGAATGTATGTATTTGTTTGGGACATAGGATAGCAAAGGCTTGAAACCAGGCAGACTTTCATCCTCAGCTTCTCATGGACTAGTTGTATAATCATAATTGTTTTCCCTTTCTAAGCCTCAGTTTCTTCATCTGTGAAATGGGGCTAGCATGCCTGCTTCGTAAGTGTTGCGGCGAGAATCAGATCAGGTAATTCACGTGAAATCTGGAGCACAGTGTGTGGCTCCTGGTAGTCACTCTCTAAATGGCCAGCATAGGGGACTTCCCTCGCAGTCCAGTGGCTAACACTTTGTGCTTACACTGCAGGGGGCGTGAGTTTTATCCCTGGTCGGGTAACTAAGATCCCACATGCTGTACAGTGCAGTTGAAATAAATAAGCAAAAACAAATTAAATGGCCAAGATAGTGCATATAATGCTCTCAACCTTTCTGGCATCTGGAGTCTTAGGGCCTGAACCCTTTTCAACCTCTATGCCTGACACATAATAGTCAAAGCATTTTTGTTTCAAAGAAAAACACCCAAGATTTTACCTTCACAAGCCATTCAACTAAGTAAAGTGAGGAACAGGTTATGGGTGGCTCAGCCTGTTGTGTCCAGGCATTTAAAAGAGGAGGCTCGTACATGAAGCTCAGTGGACAGGTGTATATTTCCTGGGAGCCTGGCTTCCCTATTAGTCTGTAAGCAGACCTGTAAGCAAAGAGGGCCTTTATGAGCTGTTTAGTATTTTGGGTGACATTTCCTGGATGATATGGTGAGATTCTTAAGTAGGAATCTCGTTTTGTTCACAGATAAGTGAATGGAACAAACCCTGGGGCCCAGTAAGTGAGTGAAGTCGCTCAGTCGTGTCCGACTCTTTGCGACCCCATGGACTGTAGCCTACCAGGCTCCTCTGTCCAGGGGATTCTCCAGGCAAGAGTACTGGAGTGGAGTGCCATTTCCTTCTCCAGGAGACCTTCCCGACCCAGGGATCGAACCCGGGTCTCCAGCATTGTAGACAGACGCTTTACCGTCTGAGGTCCAGTAAAGCACGCCCCAGTTGTGTCGCTGGCTGCACAATGCCGACGGCATCAGTGCTCTCCAAGTGTCTCACTTGTGCCTTTGAGATGAAAGCTTGCTGTCCTTCCCTGGGGCATGGCGGTGGCCTGGCAGAGGTGCCAGCAAGAGCTCTGCTTGGAGAATGGGGTTTTCTTCCCATTCCTGCACACAGTCCTGCAGGCTTCTGGACTGCACTTCCTCCTGCAAAGGATGAGGAGACTTGGCGAGATTAGCTCTAGGATCTTCTAGCACTGAAGATGGCATGTTTCAGGCCCCGTTAAAGAGCTTCTTTATATTTTCTGAGGGCATCTTCACCAGTCACCTCCTGGCGGGCTGGCTTTCACGTTGAGCACCCTGGTGTGGAAGGCATCCAACTCTCAAGTTGACCTCAAGCTTTCTTCTTTCACCTTTTCTGTCCCTGCTTCCCCTCTTCTTTCAAGGTGTCAAGTCAAGCCAACAGTGATGAATCAGATTTCCTCTTCTTTTGGTGATGTGGAATTGGTGAGTGGAGAGGTTTCATCCCATCTCAGTGTAGGTGGACTCCGTTCCATTCTTACGGCCATGTTGCCTGTAGATGGTCCATGTCTCCCTTTCTGAAATTTCCTTGGAGTTTTAGCATATCTCTCTTCATCATGTCTTTCTCTTCGTCGTCTAAGGTTTTCTGTAGATAGTGCCATTTTCCTGCAACCTGCCGTGGAAAGCAACTCTGCTTGAATTCACAGGTTTGAGCAGATCCCTGGGAGAGTGTGGCTGGTACGGTGGTGATGGTGATGGTGGGAGGTGATGGTGGAATGCTGTGAAGCATTGGCAGAGGTGTGAGGCACCGGCAGAAGCATGAAGCATCGGCAGAGGCGTGAGGATGGAGACGGGTGAACAGTGATCACTCACCGCTTGGTTTCCATCCCTTTTATCTGGATGATGACAGCACCTCAGATAGGGTGCAAAGATTCTCCAATGATAGTCAAATGGTGGCCTGAATATCTAGCAGATTGGGACCCAGAGGGACTATTTCAGCAGACCATGTCTGCAGCTGAGCCTGTTTCTGCCAAGCCAGGGGCTGTCTTGGTTTCAGTGGACCTGGGACTTTTGTAGCATTGTTATAGCCGGGGCTGTGATCCTGACGTTTCAGCCTCTTGGACACTGAAGAGGGGTTGTGCCTTGAGTCTTCAGCCACGACTTTGATTCAGCTTGCTCTGCGACCTGACATTTCTGGCATTTGGGCCCCTTTCTAAAGGTATAATAACACATCGGCGGTCCCTATCAGAGAGGGAGAAGGGAGGGTGGGAAGTGGGGTAGATATGTTTTGATGCCTTTAGATCATTGCTCTGTCTTTGTTGGGGATTCCTGGGTTAGGACCCCTCAGTATTGGGAGGAGCCATCAGAACTGCCCTGAGCTGTTAAAGGGGAGATACACAGCTAAGCTGTGTCACTTTCAAATTTTGTATTCCTGTTTGCTCTGGAGAAAATTTACTACCTCCTACATCACAAAGAAAGAGTAATCATTTAAGAACAGACCATTTGCAAAGACTGAGACACGGATAGAAAGATACATAACCCCCTGCTCTAGTTTGAGTTTCTACAGAAGCAGGACTTGAGACAAGAATTCCAGGTACCTTAGTTATCGGGAGATTATGCCAAAAAACAGTGCTGGGGACATGAGGAGTGAGACGGGAGAAAGGATGTGTTAGCAGGTAAGCCATCCTTGTGGACCACTGGCACTGGATCCCACAGGGAAAGTGGGAATACAGTGTAGCACAGATTACTTCGGGTTATTGTACCTGAGCTGTGAAGGGTCTGCTGGCCAGACAGCTTCGGGGAAAGAGATGAAAGGGGGAAGTAACAGAGGCCGTGGCAGCTCTGTTCCAGCTGTTATCCCACATCTATCTTCCAAAGGATCACGAACAGGAGCTTAGTCATTTTCTTGTTTTTTGGCCTCACTGTGCGGCACGTGGGATCTTTGATCCCCAGCCAGGGATCAAACCCGTGGCTCCTGCGTTGGGGGCACAGAGTCTTAACCACTGGAATGCCTGTGAAGTCCCTCAGTCATTATCTTCACAGAGAATGAATCCAGAACTCAGAAAAGTGACTGAGCCCCAAGGTCACAGAGCCAGTTCTTGAGATTCAAGGTCACAAGGATCCAGGTTTCCTGACTCTGGCTCTAGAGTTCTCTCCACTTGACTACTCAAGGTAGAAATCTAAACTGGTAATGATTGATGAGGTGTATGGTATCTGATTAATGGAACAATATTCCCTTTTTGTTGTGGATTTGTTAGGCTTTTTCTAAGTGAAAAATTGTCAAAGGGATTCGATCCTGAGAGCCATAAAAAGAGCAAAAACGAAAAAAAGGCTGAATGTGTAAATAAGTCTCCCAGGAAGGTTATATTTTTCAAAGTGAAGTTGCTCAGTCGTGTCTGACTCAGTGTGACCCCCATGGACTGTAGCCCACCAGGCTCCTCCGTCCATGGGATTCTCTAGGCAAGAGTACTGGAGTGGGGTGCCATTTCCTTCTCCAAGGTATTTATTATTCATGTCTTTTTGTCACTGTCATATCTTAAGTGTTTACTTGGGCTTCGAGCTTTTTGCTTTTCCAAGGACACGGATGATCCATTCTAGAAGAGCCCAAAAGCCATCACCTTACCAATGGCTTATTAATATCCAGGTTATTTAAGACGCAGAAGAAATATTTATCACAGAAGAGCAGCTTCTAAATATGTCCCGCCAGGTGCGATGACAAAGGTGACTTGTGCGTATCATGCACTGTGGATCTCCTCTGGATGAAAGGGTCGGGATTGTTTATAAAGCATCGTGCTAGGTGAGAATCAGCTCAATTTTTGAGTCTGAAATACCCACAAGCCTTTGGTAATGCTAACAGAGTGAAGCATCTATCGATTCCCAAGGCTAAACCAGAGGCTTTAACTAGCCTGCACCGTAACCAGCCTCCACCAAGGGGAACACACATGCTGAGCATGCTGGGCATGACCTCTGACAGCAACAACACCCCCAGCAGCCTGGAAGTGTTTAAATTGTAAATAAAATGCCTGGGTATAACTCTGAACCCATGAGACTAGCTAGAAACATGACAGGTGAGCTTTGGGCTGAGCTTTGGGCTGCTCATGGGGTTAGCAAATGATGGTGGTAAAGTGGAGAAAAGGCTTGGAGATTCTATCTATACTTATGTCTAATTCTTGGATGCATTTTGGTTGTTGAGTTATTTCTCCGTTTTCTTATTTATCTGAAGTCAAAAGTTTAATGCCCATTGTGTGGTTATTTATAAACTTTTAGAAAAGGGATCTTTCATATTCGAAAGGCTTGTCCAAGACTTCCTTTAGAATTCCCAGAAGGAAATTGCTAGGTCTTAAGGTCAGCACATTTTTTAAGGCATTTGGGCGCATCTGGTCTCCAGAAATGAGGAGACCATTTTTATACTCCCCTTTCTAGTGTTTTTTTTTTTTTTTCTTTTTTTGGTATCTCTTCCCTTTGATCTTCTTCAGTAACGGATGTGTCATTCTTTTTAATTTTGCCAACCTGAGAAGAATAAAATGATAGAACATCATTGCTTTAATTTGCATTCCTTTGAGTATTATTGTGACATTCTTTTCTTATGACTATTGCCATTTGCATTTCATAGGAAGTTGCCTGTTCTTGAAGGACACTGATAATGCTCTCCTCCCCTGCTCTACCCTTTTCTGATGCAAGGATAACTTCAGCTGAGCCAGGCATTCCATTGCTACTTCCCCTGGGTCCCTATAAGCTATAGGCCAGAGGGCAGCTGGGAGCCCCTGGGGAGATGGGCCACCCACTGGAGCTGCTCCCAGCACAGGGCATCACCCGCTTGTGTGTGAAAATTAGACCAAATGGTAGCATCTGGCTGACAAACCTGTTTGGCGGAAGGGCTTTCAGTCTCAGGATCATCCTCATTCACGTCAATAATGCACGGAATGGGTCCAGGTAAGGAAGTCCGCTTTTTAGTCTCTAAAGTCAGACCTTTCTGTATTTGGTTGTCGGTGTAGCTTGTCCCATGTTGCCAGCGTTTGACCACAAACTGTGTTTTGTTTGAAACAATAAACATAGCTTTCTTTGAGCGCCTTGTTTTCACCTTCCAGTGAAGTGATTGGACGGAGCAACCATATTCTCTGTAAGGACTTTCACTTCTCATTTTCCTCTATCTGGGAGAGTGCTCTCGGATGCTGTTTTTGAGAGAAAGTCTGTTAAAATCAAGAACACCCTTGATTTTCACCCTTTTGGTTTTTGCCCAGAGTTGGGACCCTTGGGAATGGTCAGCTTTTCTCATTTGGGTGTTTCTTTAAGACCTTTCCTACTGGTTTAACGAGTTGGCCCGGTCATTGTTAGTGGTGATGAGACGTCAGCCATCGGTAGTCAGTGTTGAGGATGCGCTGTAAGCCAGGTCGATGCTGCTGGCTTTCGTCAGGAGAGAATTGAAGCTGAACCTGGCCCCATCCACCTGAAAACAGGTATATTTATTTCCCCCAGGAATTTTCTTGTGTATGGGGATGACCTATGCTCTTGGAACACCACCACGATAATGAAAAGGAGAAAGCAAAGAGCAGCAACCAGCGGCATGAACCTCAACCTGCAGTGACCAGTTTATCGAGATGTCTGGCACAGGCTTATACCCTGCATGCAGGACTCTTTCTATCCCACTAGAGGGCACTCTTGTCGCTCTTAAAGCGATAGTACCTGGGAAAAACCCTGGTTGTTTTTCAGTTAAGAAGTCCCCAGAAACACATTGCATTTAAGATGCTCCTCTGTGTCGCAGCTTCCATTCTCAAGGTGTGTTATGAATATAACACTCTCCAGCCCAGACAGGGGTGGCAAGATTAGTGTCTGGAAACTTCTGTGATAAATTAAGCACGGTCCCTGCTTATTTGTGTTTCATTAATGAAATGTGATTGCAACCCTGGGGCTTTTTTGACACTTGCAGAAGCAGCATCCACATTTGAAGTGCTATACATCCAGTCTGCTCTTCTCCTTGCCCACCTACTTGGTTTAAATGTGCCTGCAGCAGGTTTGTATGGAGGTTGGTGGAAGATGAGGACTTGGTCCTCTGTGTCGCTCCTGTTTATTTTGGGAGAGCTGGAGAGTGCCCATGGTTAGTGTGCGTCAGCCTGACAGGAGATTTCCCATTTAGAGAGGATTTAGAATTTCAAGCAAGGGAAATTCAAGTCATATTTCACTTACTCAATGCGTCAGGGAGCGCTACCATTTAACAAAACCACCGTCTGACTTCTGGGGTTTCTAGGTCATCTGGCAGCTGCTGTGTGGAATTGGTTCCTTGATCTTTGGTCTGAAGTTCTTCTGGATTACAAGGCATTTCTTTATTGACATCTTTGCATTTACACCAGTCTTTTTTTTTTTTTAAATTTGTCAGCCTTGGAGGATGTGTGAGGTGACCTGCCCTTTATTTGCAAGAGTTGGGAGGGTGGTGGTGACTCCTCCCTAGAAAGCCACGGTGTTAACCCATAGAGCTGCAGGAAGTGCTGTTCCTGATGGGGGTGTAGGTTTTGGGAGGGGTTGTTCCTTGGTGACTAGCTTAGTGACAGCTTATTTTCTGGGTCCTTTAACCTAAATTTCTACAGGAAGAACATAAAGGACTCATATAGCAAGTATTCCTCCACCCTCCCCACCAATCCATAACCTCTACTACCAGCATCATCCTGGTGCTTTAGTCGCTAAATCATGTCCGCCTCTTTTGTGACCCCATGAACTGTAGCCCGCCAGGCTCCTCTGTCTATGGGATTCTCCAGGCAAGAATAATGGAGTGGATTATCATTTCTTTCTGGAGGGCATCTTCCCAACCCAGGGATCAAACTTGGGTCTCCTGTGCTGTAGGCGGATTCTTTACTGACTGAGCTGTCAGGGAAGCCTCATCAGCATTGCTACCAGCTAATAATTACATGACATTACTATGCCCCAGGCATGATTTATTTTTGTTTATTTTAATAAACTTTATGTTTTAGGACAGGTTTAGATTTATAGAAAAACTGTGAAGACAGTACAGAGAGTACCCTAGCACCCTATACTCAGCCCCCCTTTTTTATTTAAATTAACACCTTAAATTAGCATGCCTTATTTGTCACAATTAATAAACCGGTGTTCAGTCCAGTTCAGCCGATCAGTTGTGTCTGACTCTGTGTGACCCCATGGACTGCAGCATGCCAGGCTTCCCTGTCCATCACCAACTCCCCGAGCTTGCTCAAAGTAATGTGCATTAAGTCGGTGATGCCATCCAACCATCTCATCCTCAGTCATCCCCTTCTTCTCCTGCCCTCAATCTTTTCCAGCATCAGGGTCTTTTCTAATAAGTCAGTTCTTCGCATCAGGTGGCCAAAGTATTGGAATTTCAGCTTCAGCATCAATCCTTCCAATGAATATTCAGGACTGATTTCCTTTAGGATAGAGTGGTTGGATTTCCTTGCAGTCCAAGGACCTCTCAAGAGTCTTCTCCAACACCACAGTTCAAAAGCATCAATTCTTTGGTGCTCAACTTTCTCTATGGTCCAACTCTCACATTGATACATGACGACTGGAAAAAGCATAGCTTTGACTAGATGGACCTTTGTTGACAAAGTAATGTCTCTGCTTTTTAATATGCTGTCTAAGTTTCTCATAGCTTTTCTTCCAAGGAGCAAGCATCTTTTAATTTCATGGCTGCAGTCATCATCTGCAGTGATTTGGGAGCCCAAGAAAATAAAGTCTGTCACTGTTTCCATTGTTTTCTCATTTACTTGCCATGAAGCGATGGGACCAGATGCCATGATCTTAGTTTTTTGAATATTGAGTTGTAAGCCAACTTTTCCACTCTCCTCTTTCACTTTCATCAAGAGACTCTTTAGTTCTTCACTTTCTGCCATAAGGGCGATGTCATCTGCAGATCTGAGGTTATTGATATTTCTCCTGGCAATCTTGATTCCAGCTTGTGCTTCATCCAGTGTTGATACATTGTTATTAACTAAACACCATACTTCATTCAGATTTCTTTTCTTTTGACCCAGTGTCCCTTTTCTGTTCCAGGACCACATCATATTAATTGTCGTGTCTCCTTAAGATCCTTGTGGCTGTGACAGTTTCTCAGACTGGATTTGCTTTTGATGACCTTGGCATTTTAAGAATGCTAGCCAGGTATTTTGTAGAATGTCCCTCTATTAGAATTTGTCTGAGGTTTTCTTATGATGAAAGTGGGGTTATGGACTTTTGAGGGGAAGACCACAGAGATGGTGTGCCATTCTCATCACATCCTTTCAAAGACACGTATCACTCACATGATTTGTCATGGTTGGTGTTGACCTTTGTCACCTAGCTGAAGTAGTGTTTGGCAGGTTTCTCTCCTGTGAAGTTACTACCCCCATCCATACTGTGCTCTTAGAAGACAGTCACTGTGTGGAGTCTTCCTGGAGGAGAGGGGAGTTATGCTTCACTTTCTTGAAGGCAGAGTAGCTACACAAATTCTTTGAAATTTCCTGCCCAGGAAATTTGTCCCTTCTCACCTTTGTATTCAATTGTTTATTTACACTATATGGATTCATGATTCATTTTATACTTCGGGTTATAAGAAAAGACTGCTGCACTTTGTTGCTCTGATTGTTCCAGCTTTGGCCATGGAGCTCTATCCATTGCTCGGCGTCCCTTTGACCTGCTTCTCTCATTGTGAGATGGCTGGTGGTGATTTTGAGTACTGTCTTATTTTCTGGCACAAGATACTCCAGGCTAATCTTGTACGTTTCCTTCACCAACTCTTGGAGTTTGCTCAAATCTCATATCAATCTAGTCAGTAATGCCATCCAACCATCTCATTCTCTGTCGTCCTCTTCTACTCCTGCCTTCAGTCTTTCCCAGCATCAGGGTCTTTTCCAATGAGTCAGTTCTTCGCATCAGGTGGGCAAAATATTGGAGCTTCAGCTTCAGCATCAGTCCTTCCAGTGAATATTCAGGACTGATTTCCTTTAGGATGGTCTGGTTGGATCTCCTTGCAGTCCAAGGGCGTCTCAAGAGTCTTCTCCAACACCACAGTTCAAAAGCATCAATTCTTCGGCACTCAGCTTTCTTCACAGTCCAGCTCTCACATCCATACATGACCACTGGAAAAACCATAGCTTTGGCTAGATGGACCTTTGTTGGCAAAGTAATATCTCTGCTTTTTAATATGCTTTTAAATATGCTCTAGTCCTAGAATCAGTCATTTCTCCAAAGATGGTATTAGAAGCAAGATCTGGACACTCAGTGTCCTTGTTGCTACAGGGTTGCTGTTGCATATAGGCCCACTCAGAGGACAGAGCTGGGAAATATATGTGTATGTATTAATTTGTAAATTGATGTGTATTTAACCATCTGTATCTGTATTAAGCTACACATAAGCATACAGATGTCTCCCAATCAAATTGATATCCACACGTCTCATTTTCTCCTCCTCCCCTTCGGGATCTGTGATTGCCTACTCCAACAATGGGGTAAACTTGGCTCCCACCACATGCCATGTATTTACCTAATCATTCAGTTCCAGTACATGTGTGTAGCAGTGTCAGAATTTTGAACCAGACCCCCATGGAAAATAACTTTGTCCACTAGAGTACTGTTTCTTATGTACAATTTCTTTTGCTTTAGTTTTACAGACTCCTCATTTTCAAAGTTACTTAGCGCCTTTTTTCCCCCCACTGGTTTCAGTGAGGTTGTTTCGTATATTTACAACACAGGTTCTTTTGTCACAGTCTGCAATTCATCTTGAGATTCCCCTAATCTTTACAGGCTTTAAAAAATTGCATATCTAAAAGTTAACTCTTTGTGCTGTATGTTTCAGTGGGTTTTGACAAATCCAGGTATCCACCATTACAGTGTTATAGAGAATAGCTTCATCACCCTATGAATTTTCTGTTCTTCACCAATTCACCCTATTTGACCCTCCCCTGATTTTTAATTGTCTAATTGTTTAATTGGTTTAATCCACTGATTTTTAATTGTCTCTATAGTTTTGCTTTTTCCATAATGTCATATCATATAGTTGTAATAATACAGAACATGGCCTTTACAGATCAGCTTCTTTCATTGAGCAAAATGCATTTAAGATTTCATGTCTTTTCATGACTTGATAGCTCATTTCTTTTTACAGTGTTTCATTCTATGGATATATTCCAATTTGTTTATCCATTCACTTATTTAAGGACATCTTCCTTGCTTCCAATTTTTGGTGGCTATGAATAAAGCTGCTATTCATTTGCCTGCAGGCTTTTATGTGGACATGGTTCTGAAGTCAGTTGGGTAAATACCTAGGAGGGTGATTGCTGGATTACATGCTAGGACTGTATTTAGCTTTGTAAGAAATAGTCAAACTGTCTTCCAAATTGATTCTGCCATATTTTATTCCTACCAGCAAAGGATTCAAGTTCCTGTTGCTCTTTTTCCTTGCTAGCAATTGGTATTGTCAATTTTTTTTAAAAAAATTAATCATTCTAATAGGTATGGCTATGAGGTATGCTGTGATATCTCGTTGTTTTATTTTGTAACTTCCTAATAATGATTTAAGGCTTCTCAGGTGGCTCAGTGGTAAAGAATCCACCTGCTAATGCAGAAGACATGCAGGAGATGTGGGTATGATCCCTGAGTCAGGAAGATTGCCTGGAGAAGGAAATGGCAACCCGTTTCAGTATTCTTGCCTGGAAAAATCCCATGGACAGAGAAGCCTGGTGGGCTACAGTCCATGGGTCGCAGAATTGGACATGACTGAGTGACTGAGCATGCATGCAGTAATGATTTAAAACTTTTTTTCATCTGCTTATTTGCCACATATATGCCTTCTTTGGTGAAATCTCTGCTCAGAGCTTTTGTCCATTTTTATTCAGTTCAGTTCAGTCACTCTGTCATGTCTGACTCTTTGCGACCCCATGAACTGCAGCACGTCAGGCCTCCCTGTCTATCACCAACTCCCTGAGTCCACCCAAACCCATGTCCATTGAGTCGATGATGCCATCCAGCCATCTCATCCTCTGTCATCCCCTTATCCTCCTACCCTCAATCTTTCCCAGCATCAGGGTCTTTTCAAATGAGTCAGCTCTTCGCATCAGGTGCCCAAAGTATTGGAGTTTCAGCTTCAACATCAGTCCCACCAATGAACACCCAGGACTGATCTCCTTTAGGATGGACTGGTTGGATCCTATTGCAGTCCAAGGGACTCTCAGGAGTCTTCTCCAACACCACAGGTCAAAAGCATCAATTATTCTGCGCTCAGCTTTCTTTATAGTCCAACTCTCACATCCATACATGACCACTGGAAAAACCACAGTGGACTAGACGGACCTTTGTTGACAAAGTAATGTCTCTGCTTTTTAATATGCTGCCTAAGTTGGTCATAACTTTCCTTCCAAGGAGTAAGCATCTTTTAATTTCATGGCTGCGATCATGATCTGCAGTGATTTTGGAGCCCAGAAAAATAAAGTCAGCTACTGTTTCCACTGTTTCCCCATCTATTTGCCATGAGGTCATGGGACCGTATGCCATGATCTTTGTTTTCTGAATGTTGAGCTTTAAGCCAACTTTTTCACTCTCCTCTTTCACTTTCATCAAGAGGCTCTTTAGTTCTTCTTCACTTTCTGCCATAAGGGTGGTGTCATCTGCATATCTGAAGTTATTGATATTTCTCCTGGCAATCTTGATTCCAGCTTGTGCTTCCTCCAGCCCAGCATTTCTCATGATGTACTCTGCATATAAATTAAGTATAATTTTTTATTAGGCTTTCTTATTGTTGAGTTTTATGAATTCTTTGGATACAAAGTCCTTTGTTAGATATGTATTTACAAATGTCTACAAATTTCTGTGGCTTATCATAACAGTGGGCTTCCCTGGTGGCTCAGAGGTTAAAGCGTCTGCCTCCAATGTGGGAGACCTGGGTTCAATCCCTGGGTCGGGAAGATCCCCTGGAGAAGGAAATGGCAATCCGCTCCAGTATTCTTGCCTGGAGAACCCCATGGACAGAGAAGCCTAGTAGGTTACAGTCCACGGGGTCGCAAAGAGTCAGACACGACTGAGCAACTTCACCTTCACCTTTATCATAACAGTGTCTTTTGCAAAGCAGATATTTTTATTTTTAATAATGTTCAATTTAGATCATCCTTCTAAAAACTCATCTCTAAACTTATGGTAAACTGGATTTTCTTTGTTCTAAAAGTTTTACAGTTTTGCTTTTACATTTAGGTCTGAGATCATTTTGAGTCAGTTTCTATGAGAGATATAACGTCTGTGTTTAGCTTGTTGGTTTTTTTTTTTTTGCATCTGGATATATAGTTGTTCAGATCAACCCTGGGATTTCTTTGGAAGGAATGATGCTAAAGCTGAAACTCCAGTACTTTGGCCACCTCATGCGAAGAGTTGACTCATTGGAAAAAACTCTGATGCTGGGAGGGATTGGGGGCAGGAGGAGAAGGGGACGACCGAGGATGAGATGGCTGGATGGCATCACTGACTCTATGGATGTGAGTCTGAGTGAACTCCGAGGGATGGTGATGAACAGGGAGGCCTGGCGTGCTGCGATTCATGGGGTCGCAAAGAGTCGGACACAACTGAGCGACTGAACTGAACTGAACTGAACTGAGCACTGTAGTTGGAAAGACTATCCTTCCTTCATTGAATTGCTTTTACTCATTTGTCAGTGGTCACGTGACTATTTGTGTGGATCTGCTTCTGGGCTCTCTGTATTCTGTTTCATTGATATATGTGTATATTCTTTCATTGCTGCTACTGCTAAATCGCTTCAGTTGTGTCCAACTCTGTGCGACCCCATAGATGGCAGCCCCCCAGGCACCCCCATCCCTGGGATTCTCCAGGCAAGAACACTAGAGTGGGTTGCCATTCCCTTCTCCAGTGCATGAAAGTGAAAAGTGAAAGTGAAGTTGCTCAGTCATGTCTGACCCTCAGCGACCCCATGGACTGCAGCCTTCCAGGCTCCTCCGTCCATGGGATTTTCCAGGCAAGAGTACTGGAGTGGGGTGCCATTGCTATGCTACTTTGATTGCTGTAGCTTTACTGTAAGTTTTGAAATCATTTAGTATGATTCTTTTAATTTTTTTTATTCTTCAGTATTGCGTTTGCTAGTCCAGGTCTTTTGTTCTGGCATGTTTTTAAGTCCTTTACACATGTTAACTCACAGTCCTCATAGTAACTCACTAAGTGGCCCAAAGAAGTCTAGAGCCCTGTTAAGAAGCACAGAGCTAATAAGTGGAGGATGCAAGTCTGGGTGGTATGGCTGCAGAGGCTGACTCATAATCACCAGCAGATGGCCTCTAAAGGTAATGAAGAAGGAATCCTTGTTTATTTTTAACATCTTAGTTATAATACATATGAGGCAGTTTCCTAGACCCATTTTGTTGAAAAATAGCCAGCCTTGTGGGGAGTTTCAGAGTTCTTGCTTTAATATCAGAAACTTAGGTTGACACCTGACTCCACCAGTTATAAGCCCCAGCTGGACCTTGAGCAAACAAGGCTCCCAGGTTGGAGTCTTTTCCTGTAAAATGAGAACATAGTGGACCCTTTTAATGGTGCCCTGCTGGCTTACTAAACAGTTCTCTTTCTCAGCAGCAGTGGGGTGTCTGTGTAGTGTGGTTCTGATCCCTGGTCACAGCAGCTGGTTGAGTCAGGCCAATTAACTTCTCTAGCTTAGGAATCTGAAACCCAGTAATGGGGATTTTTGGTGTTCAGGCACCTTTATGCAGTCTAGAGAGCAGGTCTGTCAACATTCACTGTTGCTTTTTCCGGGGTTGCCCCTGGTCTCTGCCTGGCCGGGGCTGGTTGCTTTGTGGTTGATTCATTATTTAACAACTCCAGTACCTTTAAAATATTTTTAAAAAGTGTTCTCATCTTTCTCCTTCTTCCTCTTCTTTCTTTTAGCTTTTTAAAACTTAAGTCGGGCAGAATCAGCTCCTTTTGCTTACACGTAGCGTAGTTAGTACAGAAATAGTGGTAGCTATCATATTACTTCAAAGGATTAAACAAAATAACTTACAAAACACTTAGAAAAGTGCCTGTCAGTAAATACCTGGTAACTAGCAACTTTTCTAATAGCTCTTGATATTTACCTAATGCTTTATAATGTAGTCTGCATACTCTTTTGTTGCTTTCTTATTCTCTTTAACAACTGGGTAGAAATGACATCCACATTTGATGGATGAGAAAACGGTGATATTGAGGAGCATTCTCAGGATCTTGAGGCTGACAAGTGGCTGAGCTGGGAACCCTACCAAGGCCCTTTGCTGCCAAGTGCAGGGGTCTCACCACTGTTTCAGGCTCCTTTGTGATTTAAGCAGGGATGAGTGATGATGGAGTGGAGAGGCAGTTTCCTTTCTCACTTTCAATGGGAAAGCCCAGACACTTTCTAGCAGACAGGGTAGAACAGGCTAATTGAAGATGGTGTCTCCTTTTGTGGTTATGATGAGTTGGGCTGGGGAATTTAGGCCTGGAGTCCTTTTCTGAACTGCCTTCTGAGCCATGGTCAGTGCCTGGAGTCAGCCTGTTTCTAGCTTCATCCATCTATATCCTGCTGTATTCATTGAACAGTCATTTTATTTAGTGCCTTTCCTGTGCCAGACACATGCAGTAAGGACAGAGATGAAAAGATAAATGATACTCATTAAAGCTTCTATCTTTTAAAAGTTACAATATATTAAAGAAATCAGACATGAAAACAGTTAAGCATAATACATTATAGAATCAGAGAGATAAAAACAAGTGTCTGGCAACACAGTAATTTAGGAACGTGCCTGCATGCTAAGTTGCTTCAGTTGTGTCTGACTCTTTGTGACCCTGTGGACTGTAGCCTACAGACTCCTCTGTCCATGGGGTTCTCTGGGCAAGAACACTGGAGTGGGTTGCCATGCCCTCCTCCAGGGCTTCTTCCCAACCCAGGGATCGAACCCATGTCTCTTTTATCTCCTGCATTGACAGGTTGGTTCTTCACCACTAGCGCCACCTGGGAAGACCAATTTATGAATACTTACTATTAATATATGGGAGGCATTGTGCTAAATGCTTTACATGAGTTAGTTAACTTAGTCTTCACATCAACCCTGTGAAGGAAGTAGTCATTGTTCCTGTTTTACGGATCGGGAAACTGAGGCAGGAGATGTTAAATAACTTGCCCAGGGTTATACAGATAGGAATTGTGAAGTCAAGTTCCAGAGTCTGCTCTGTTATTTATGGCACTGAACTGCTTCCACATAAGGCCTGAATATATAGTTCTTTCTGGGATAGTTGTTGAGACCTTCAGAGGAGGCATTATTTGAATGGGCTATTAAAGGATGAATTGGAGTTTATAGATGAATTAGGGAAAGAGTATTTCAAGTAGAAGAGACATGGGAGTTAAAGCACAGAGGGATGAAAGTATGTAATGTGTTCAAGGAATGCTTAGTAGTCTCAGGGGTCACGGGGTGGCAGGGAATGGTTGGTGATTAAACTCAAAGGGTTAAAGCTAACGCAGCAAGCGTTGGGGCACTCTGAGCGGAATTTAAGCGGGGGAGTAGTTACCTAGATATGTTTCAGAAAGATTCCTTTAGCAGCAGTATGGAGGCTGGCTTGGATGTGTGTCAAAACAGTTTGAAGACAGGGGCACTTGCCGGAAGGCTTTCAATAGTCTAGATAAGACAACGCATCAGCTCCTGAATAAGATGTGCCTACATCTGGTGGTTTTGGGAAGTTATACTTCACCGAGTGAAAGAAGAGATGTTACAGGTTCATTTGAGTCCCTCTGGGAAATGCCACCTACGTGCTCCTTGAAGTAGCCCATCAGGGACTGTTTATTACTGTTCAGACCAAGATAGGGGACTTGCACCAGGATGTAAATCAATGCATTGCTTCCTTTGTTGAGAAAGTCTTGGTGCACATATGTGTGTGCACGCACTCACACACACACACGCACACATGGTAAGCTTCATGACAAAGTTGATTTACATTCTAGAACAAGCTTCTATCTTCTTGTAGCCTGATAACAATTTGTGGACCTTCACTAGACCACAACTGTAATTAGAGTAATTTGTTATATAATCAATTCATTATATTTCTTATATGTAGGTATTATACTTTAAGTCTCTTTTTCTCTATGGTCAAAACTTACATGTAGAAAACATGGTTTCAACATTCTAAAAGTTTTTTTTTTTTTATTTTACAGGCAAGCCACTTATGTCAAGGACTCCTCTTTTTTTGGAACCTTACATGATCACTTAACCTCAGTTGATAATTAATAACTCTCTATGTAGAGATGGGCTCATGACCTCTTCCTGCTCTCCGGTACTGTTAAGAGCTAGTTGCTGTTTAGACCTCAGGTTCTCTCCAATCTTCAAGACTTGGATTATGATTCCTCTCCAGGGTTTTCAGATGTGACAGAGCCCTAGAGAGGGGATGGGAGTAATGATCTATCACTTGAGTGTAAAGCGTAAACTGAGTCAACACCTAGCAGTGATGTTATTAAAGGGGTTCAAACATCGGTAAAGTGAACTAACAGACCTTAAAGATTCTTTGCGACCCTGAGATTTTTTGATTTGACTAAGGTCACAGAACTTACAGCAGAATGGGGCTGGCCTCTGGGTCTTCCGACCCTCTGTCACCCTGCTTCCCTGCTTGACTCCAAGTCTCCTCCCCTCAGTCCTTTACCAAGAGCAAGAGAAGAAATGACAGACTCAGAGGATGAAACAGATGCCAAGGGTCTTCATTTAACCATGGGAGCTTTGGAAGCTTTGTTTCTGCTAATTAGCACAGCAAAATGATTTACATACTTTGCGTGCGTGCTAAGTCGCTTCAGTTGTGTCCAGCTCTTTGCAACCATATGGACTTTGCCACCCTAGTCCACTAGGCTCCTCTCTCCATGGGATTCTCCAGGCAAGAATACTGGAGTGGGTTGCCATGCCCTCCTCCAGGGTTTACATACTGTGCGTGCATGCGTGCTAGTCACTCCAGTCGTGTCTGACTCTCTGAGACCCAGTGGACCATGGCCTGCCAGGCTCCTCTGTCCATGGGATTCTCCAGGCAAGAATACTGGAGTGGGTTGCCATTTCCTTCTCCAGTGAGAAAGTATGAAGTGAGTGAAGTGAGTAAAGTGAAGTTGCTCAGTTGTGTCTGACTCTTTGCGACCCCATGGACTGTAGCCTACCAGGCTCCTGCATCCATGGGATTTTCCAGGCAAGAGTACTGGAGTGGGGTGCCATTGCCTTCTCCATTACATACTGTATTGAGGTCTAAATTTAGGTAGCAGATGGGCTGACATTGATGTTCTAAAGTACACATTGGGAAGATAATTCCCAGTCTCCTGAGGAAAGAAGTGTCAAAATCAGTTTTACTGAGGAGCTTATCTATAATTTGGCTCTTCCAACTCTGGTTTGCCCCAGCAATGAGCCATATAATTTGCCTTGAAAGGCCACCCCTTGATTTGAACACAGTCTGTACAGATGGCAGGTACTGTACATAGTGCCTAATATTGATTCTCTGCATTTTTATTGGTTTGCCTTTTCTAAATTCTATTTAATTATAGTGGTGCCCATTGTTGTTTCAGTTAAATATTATTGGACTTTCATCATAAACCCTTAACTGAAGATTAGAGTTGGTCAGAAAGTTTTTGGAAACAGATATTTGTCAGTGTCAGTTTGTCAAAGGCTTAGCACTAAGTTTGGGGTACAGGACCAGGGGGAAAAAAAAGAACTTCCAAAAGTGTATGTCAGAATTCTCTGAAATCCACTGTGAGTTCACCATTGTCCAGACTTACAGCTCCTCACTTTAGCTTTGCTGCTCACCAGCTTTGTGGGTGGGCATGTTTCTTAGCTTCTCTGAGTCTGTTTCTTTATTATAGAGATAAGTCCAAATCCATGGTATGATTGTGAGAATAAACACCTCATGTCAGAGGTGTTTGGTCCATGTTCAGGCAGTTGGCACGCTGTCAGGAAGAGTTTAACCTGAGTCTGTGGCACATGTACCTAGATGTCTCTGTGGACCGTGTGATGCCATTTCATTTCTGCCTCCATGGTTTTGCTTTGAGCCAGAGTTGGGTATGGCCTAATGTTTAATGACCTGGTTTTGATGTCAGGCAATCTGGCTGGCGTTTCAATACTCTGTTGTGAGACATGGTGAATTAAGTGACCTCTTCAAGCCTTAGTTTCCCCTGTTGATAAAGCAGGAGAAGTAATTGCACCCGCCTTCCTGAAACGTAGTCAGGATTAACTGAGGTGAGGCTTGTGAATGCTTTGTCAAGATAACGATGAGTCTGCTTATTGAGCTCCTGTTTTGTGTTAGTCCTGGAGATAGAGTGGTAGGCGAACTGGACAGTACCTGCCATCATGGAATGGCCAGGTCTAATGAATGTGTAACTATACACAGTTATACAAGTGGAAGTAAACAGTTACAAGTAGTTACAGGGGTTCAAAGTCTTTAAAAGAGAAAAAGTGCTGGAAGCACTTAGAGGGAGACCCAGCCAAGTCTGGGTCACATAAGATTTCACTGATAATGTGATATTGAAGGTTGGTGTGAAGGATAAAGGACAGATAACTGGGTCCAGAGGCAGAGAAAGACGGTTCCAGGAGAGGGAATAGCATGTGTTTAAACTCAGAGGCAGGACAGCATGTGGGAGGTTTTGAAGGCATGAGTAAAGTATGATATGTAAGTGTAAGATGTAAGATGTTGTAAAGTGTAAGTAAATTGCCATTGCTATTATCCTAAATTCTCTCTAAGGCTACTGAATCCTAGCTCATAAGTTGAGGGTTTGTCTTAAGTCTCATTTTACTCTTTTCTTTCATGAAGTTATCTTTGACTACCTCAGAACTGATTCTTTTCTATTCTAAAAACTCATAACATAGTCTGTACAATATGTTTCAACACTTATGTTCTTTAAAACATGTTCTTAAAGTTTATGTATCTTTCTTGAATCAGATTGATGGAAAGTCCCTTGAGGAGAGAGCCTTGATTTTGTATTATCTGAGTCTCCCGAGGGCTGAGCATAATGCTGAGTCTGCAGTTCAGTTCAGTTCAGTCGCTCAGTAGTGTCCGACTCTTTGCGACCCCATGAATCACAGCACACCAGGCCTCCCTGTTCATCACCATCTCTCAGAGGTCACTCAGACTCATGTCCATCGAGTCAGTGATGCCATCCAGCCATCTCATCTTTGGTCGTCCCTTTCTCCTCCTGCCCCCAATCCCTCCCAGCATCAGAGTCTTTTCCAGTGAGTCAACTCTTCGCATGAGGTGGCCAAAGTACTGGAGTTTCAGCTTTAGCATCATTCCTTCCAAAGAAATCCCAGGGTTGATCTCCTTCAGAATGGACTGGTTGGAACTCCTTGCAGTCCAAGGAACTCTCAAGAGTCTTCTCCAACACCACAGTTCAAAAGCATCAATTCTTCGGTGCTCAGCCTTCTTCACAGTCCAACTCTCACATCCGTACATGACCACAGGAAAAGCCGTAGCCTTGACTAGATGGACCTTAGTCGGCAAAGTAATGTCTCTGCTTTTGAAAATGCTATCTAGGTTGGTCATAACTTTTCTTCCAAGGAGTAAGTGTCTTCTAATTTCATGGCTGTAGTCACTACCTGCAGTGATTTTGGAGCCCCCAAAAATAAAGTCTGACACTGTTTCCACTGTTTCCCCACCTATTTCCCATGAAGTGATGGGACCAGATGCCATGATCTTCATTTTCTGAATGTTGAGCTTTAAGCCAACTTTTTCGCTCTCCTCTTTCACTTTCATCAAGAGGCTTTTTAGCTTCTCTTCACTTTCTGCCATAAGGGTGGTATCATCTGCATATCTGAGGTTATTGATATTTCTCCCAGCAATCTTGAGTCTGCAGTGATCAACAAATATATAATGCTTGATGTTGGAAATAGTCTATCAAAAATTTTATAATATACCCTGTTATGTAGGGTACAGCGCCACATGCTAAACTTGTGAATGCATGCATTTTGGATCTGAATAAGTGAATTTGAACCCTGACTTTGTCATTTTGCATATGTGTGATCTTAGATGAATCATTCTTTTTGAGCCTCGGTTTCCTTGGAAAAAAAATGAGGATAATATTACACAGTTCATTGATTTTTAAGACTCATTTTTTTTCTTCACATTTTAATGTATCGAGAACTTACATGTGTCTTACATGAATGATATATTATAATTGGCAGTATTCTTTTCTTCCTTGTTGGTGCATAAAATAATGGTGTGTCTTAACATTCAGTGGCATTTTAAGGTTTGATGAAGTACAATAACTTTTACTTTTTCTAAGATTGTTGTGAAAATTTGAGATGAAGTACACAATTCATCTGATATTTACCTGATGCTTCCACTACAGATTGAAGACTGTAAAATCAGACCCAAGACTCAGTACAAGCTTTGCAAACTGTCAACGTTAAAAACTGTGATGGCCCATGCTTAGTGAAGCATTCCAAAGTTCAGAGCCACCTACCCTTAGCCTTCATGCCTCCAGATGTATTTTGCCAGTTTTAATATCACTAAAGTTCATGGCAAAATGCTCCAGATGTTGGGATCTTTGAGAAGCTCTCTCTCCTGCCCAGGTTTGAACTTACTGTGGAATAAGATGAAAGAGCCAGCAGAGGGAAAACCAGAATGTCACTAGTTCTAGGTTAGAATATGTAGCTTATATCTGTGGGTAACTAGGCTCCCTGGTACTGCACCCAGAACTAACCTATGCATCATGGTACACCAGTAGGGAAGGAACTTGGTTAAGGAACCAAGGAGATCTGGGTGCTCTATGCTCTCTCCCAGAAGAGAAGGGAGGAGGAAGGACCAGATGGCATAGGAGGCTCACAGATAAGATCAGTCACTCCCCAGCCCAAGAGAGGAATTCCAACAGGGCCCCCACCAAGGAAAGGAGACTTTAGGAGTCAGGGAACACATTGTATTGAGTGGGCAGAAATCAAAAAATTAGGAAATAGAAAAGAAAGGATGATGTTAGTCAATGACAAGGCTGATGTGGAATCAGAATGAAAAAGTATACTTGACTGAAAAAATGTGGGCATTTAAAAAATGTCCAAGACTTTAAAAAATGCAGAAAGTAGTAGTAAGTTGCAGTGCTGAAGAGAGGGGATAAAAATGTTTAAAAAGGAAATTATTTTAAAGGTTTATATTGGATTCTGTCAAGCCTGGTTCATTAGTGAACTGTTCATCTCTTCACCCACCAGGGAGTTGGCATGGAAGAGAAATCCATGGTGCTGAGAAAAAGCCATGGGTGTGTTTTGCACCGCGTATGGTTTAGCTTTGTTTTTGTGTCAGACAAGCTGGTTTAATTTACAAGTGGAGTTTTGATACACTCAGGACTCTGAATAAGTGTTGGGTGGGTAGGGGCTAGTCTGGTGAAAGGCAGACAAACCACAGTAGCTCATTTCCTTTCATTGATCCTAGCCCAAAGCATTGCTGTTGCATCTTAGATACTAAAATCCTTGATTCACATAAGAATAGTCTGGTGCAATCTGGAAGGATGTTGTCATGGTCTCTCAGAAGTAAATAATATTAATTTTTAAACACTCCCCAGGAATAATTAACATAATCTCAAGTATTCTAAAGCATTGCGATGTACAGTATTTCTTACAGAGGAAGAAATAGCCAAATATTTTGAGAAAAGTATGAAGGTAGAACTGTGTATTTTTAAGGACTAAATCTTTCTTCTGTTTGTTCTTAATTCACTGAGGCTATTGTGTGTGTTTTGGGGAGAATGTTATCCTAAATAATAATATACAGAGATACTCTATAATCTCCTACTTAAGAAACTTTCCAATAGATTCTCTTATTCTATCTTGGCATTTCTCTAGTAGAGCTATGGATGTTGTTTAACCACTGTTTTCATTTTTATAAATGTCTTTCTAATATACACACAACTACATTAAAATTTTTATAATTATGTAATTTTAGGTATCATATGTATAAATTTTGGGATCCCCAGGTGGCTCAGTGGTAAAGAACCTGCTTGCCAATGCAGGAGATGTGGGTTCAATCCCTATGCCATGAATATCTCATGGAGGAGGAAATGGCAACCCACTCTAGTATTCTTGCTTGGTAAACCCCATGGACAGAGGAGCCTGGGGGGCTACAGTTCATGGGGTGGCAAAGAGTCAGACGTGACTCAGCAACTGAGCATATATAGATTTTATGTGTATAAAGTATATGGAAAATTTTATGTAAGTAAAATCATGTACTGTTATATATTTTATTATATATGTATATATCTATATAAGATAGTTTAACTGACAATGTTAATATACAAACAGATCATATTTACATATATTTTAATCTATATAGTTATATATATCTTATAAAACACATTTGTATGTTTGTAGTCTGCCCATTTCTCTTTTGGAGAAGAGACTGGCAATCCACTCCAGTATTCCTTCCTGGAGAATCCCATCGACATAGAAGCCTGGGGGGCTGCAGTCCATGGGATTGCAAAGAGTCGGACACAACTGAGCAACTAACACACATACATTTCTCTTTTATTTAGTAATAAATCATGAAGATTTTTTTTTGATCAACAAACGTTTCTATAATGTGCTCCTTAATGGTATCCATGTATTCCATTGTATGAAAACTGATTATTTACTTACCAATCTGCCTTTGATGGACATTTAAGTTTCTGATTTTTCTCTGTTGTATAAGTGACATCGTAAACATCTTTCCACATTCTTTTTTGTGCACATCATTAATTGCTTCCTTTGTGTATTTTTTAGTGGTATTTTTTGGTGTATTTTTTTGCTGGATCAACATTATTCTTAAAATGAAAGACTTTGGACATGTAAAACCAAAGCGTCCTCCAGAAAGGCTGAAATTTAAGTTTACGCTACCTTGGAGTTTCTTGAGTGTGCTTATTTTTCCATACCTTCTCACACCAGAGAATCTCATTATTTTTAATGTCAGGCGAGAATATACAGTTGACCCTTGAACATCAGGGGGTTAGGGGCACTGACCCTCCATGTATAATCTATAGTCGGCCCTTTGTATCTTCAGTTCCATGTCAAGAGATTTAACCAACCATAGATCATGTAGTACTGCAGTATTTACTGTTGAGAAACAATTCACATATAATTGAACCCATGCAGCTTAAACCCAGGTTATTCAAGTGTCATCTGTGTTTTCATTTTTTATTTGCATTTTTTTGATTTTTTGATGTTAAATACTACTAAGCTGTTACTTTAGAGCAAAACTGAAATCATGAAGTCTTGGTTTGATTCCTTTGCTTTGAATCCCTTGGAATCAGCTGCTCCCAGGCATAGGCTTTTGGGGTAGGCCTGGCCAGGATGGGGAACTTGTGAGGAAAGGAGTAAAATAAAGGTAGTATGAGAATATCACTTCCCTCTAAGAGAAGTACCAAAACCTGAAAAAGAATTACAGAGAAACTAAACAGGGAAATCAAAGACATTAAAAAAAAAAAAAAAAAGATTCTCCTTGGGTCTATTCTATGAAAAGAAAATTTCTTTCTCCCTGTTAGTTATCTTAACCCTTGGTCACTGTTCCAGAGCTTGAGACTGTTTGCCTATACTTTACTAATGTGGGTGAAATGATTTTTGTGTGATCTTTTAAGACTGGTGATCCCAATCACATCTTTAATATTGCATCTCTAGAAAAAATACTTTCTACATTACTAACATTGGGAACATAAGTTATTGGTCATTTGGGAAACTACATATTCTTTTATTTTTCAAATTTAAACATTAACCAAGGCAATCTGAGCTTTGCCTTTTTTTTCCTCTTGGTTAACTTGATTCTCCAATTATGAATAATGAGTATTTAATGTCTGTTAATTCTATGGCAGTTTAGGGTGAATTCTAATTAGCCTTTTCCCTACGATATGTGGTTTGTGGCTTGAAAGGTTTTCTAATGCCTCCCCACCCTGAAACTAATGTCTCAGAACCAAGAAAGACTGACACAGATCTTCATATTAGGCCGAGGCTGCTAATGCTCCAGAGAGTGCCCACGCAGCCTTGCTGCTCCGTGGTGGATAATGCCCCCCACCAAGCTGGTCTCAGTATGGTTCCTGCTGTGCAATGCACCCAGAAGGCTTGGCTTGGCTCACATGATGCTCATTTCTGGGGGGTCACTGGAGTCCTAGGTAGTCATTTCCCCTAGTGCTTTAAAAAGATTAAAAAGTGGTTTTGTGGATAATCATCTCCCAGATTTTTGCGAAAATGTCTCTGATCCTAATTAATGGTATCAACAGATTCAGAGAGAGTAAAGAAAGATGTCTGCGGCTTCTGATTTAAATTAGGCTATCTGTATTGACTGGTCATTGTCTTAGTCTGTTCAGGCTCCTATAGCAGAATACCATAGACTGTATGACTTAGAAACAACAGAAATCTAGTTCTCACCGCTCTGGATGCTGTAAGTCTGAGGTCAGGGTTCTGATGTCAGGTTCTGGTAAGAGCCCTTTTCCAGTTTACAGACTGCTGACTTATCGTTGCATCCTCACATGGCAGAATGAGAACAAACTTTTTTTTGTTAGCCTCTTTTTACAAGGATACTAATCCAATTGATGAGCCATTATATTAGGGATTAGGTTAGGTTTTAACACATGTATTTTTGAAGAACATAAGCATTCACAACGCTCACCAGCATTGGTATGTAAATAAGAAAAATCATACTCATGTGGTCAGTTGTGTCTCACCCTTTTTTTGACCCTATGGACTATGGTCAGCTGGGCTCCTCTGTTCATGAGGTTTTCCGGCAAACATACTGGAGTGAGTTGCCGTTTCCTCCTCCAGGGGATTTTCCTGACCCAGAGACTGAACCCTAGTCTCCTGCATTGCACGTGGACTCATTACTGCTTGAGCCATCGGTAAAGCCCTGGTATGTAGATAATTGAAGATTAACTATGACTTTCTAGAACAAAATAACAGTTCTTTCCTGAGCATAATGTATAAACTGGGGTTAAAAGATGAGTTAAATCATAAAAAAGTTGCTCCTAATTTTATCCTATATGACATGTCCTTCAAAATATTTAAAGGGAGAATTCTGTTCAGTAAAATTTTTGATTGAGTTAAATAGAAGGAGGTGGAGAGTTATTGCTTAATGAATACGGAGGTTCAGTTTTGCAAGGTGAAAAGGGATAGATAGTGGTGTTGTTTGCACAACAATGTAAATATATTTAATATCACTGAACAATGGTTAGTGGGGTAAATTTTATGTTATTTGTTTTTCATCACAGTTGAAAAAGAATAATATGAGATTCTTTTTGGAGACCTTTTTGATCCACGTTTTGACTTTAGTAAATATGGGAGGTTAAATATAGCTTTGTGTGTCTCCTGGCTGTTTGAGAGTCATCCTTCTGCATGCAGTCCTCATTTTATAGGACTGGAGAGGCAGAATGTGTTTGAATCCAGGACATTTTTGAGAAGGAGTTTAAAAATTTGCTTATATTGCTGTGCATTCCTGTAATTTGCATTCTTCTCCTAAATGTGCAGAGAGAAAAATAATTTGGATCCCAATTAATTGGGCTCTAGTTGATCTTTGTTTTAGGCTGTATATTAAAAGATCAGCCACCTAAGGTATTGAATCATGATGATTTTGTATGTAACTGCACAGGAAGAAAAAGTTTAGGTGCAGCTTTCTTCACATTCGTGCTTTCCCTCAGCCATTGTGCTTTGCGTTCTTGAGACCCAGTGAATTTTTTGAAGGTCACCTGTGGTGCAGAGGAGAATTAATATTAAAATGCATTTAATAAATAAGCTGTCAGATGATTCCCTAAGATACCATAGCAGCTGAAAACCTTCTTTCCAATCACTCTGTACAGGGGGAATGATGGTTAATATAAAGTCTCTGTTGGTGTCTCATAACAGGCCTTCAGTAATCATTTCTATCCCAGTCTTTCTCCATTGATGTCATCAGTCTTGAGTGACGGAGCAATTTTCTCCCAGAGGACAGCCCCTCCCTGGAAAGGAGAGATAGTCATCTACCAGTATAACAGGAGGAGAGAAGAAACAAAATCACAGATTTGGCAGAGAAGGCCTGCATACTGACCTTGTGTTCCTGGCAGTTTGAGTGAGGTTTTGGTCTTTGGTTTAAATTGTCATGATTATTTAATAGCATGTTATGGGGCCATGACTTTGAACTCTATGCTCTACATGGGCTCTGCCTGAAGGCAGAAGCTTAGGAAGATTAAACATTAATTAAAATATCCAAAGCAACTACATAGAACAAAACATGTAAGAAGCAGAAAAATAACTGGCTTCCCCACTAGGGAAAGTCATTTTTTAAAGAAAGGTCTCATATTGTACTTTAGAAATGAATGTAATAGGACTTCACTAAACCCAAAGGCATGAGTAATTTCTTGGGAGAGTATTCTGCCTCTGATTCTTTAAAAAAAAATTGGAAAAGCTCAGCAGATTTTGGATTATCTCAGAGGCCTTAATGGTATGGAGAGAAAGGAAACAAGACCATGTTCAAGTTGTAACTGTACTTGGTGTTTATTGAGAAACCACAGAGGGGATGGGAGACGGGGTTCCCAAGCCTGACTGGATGCCTTTCCTTCCTGGAGATTCCAGTCCAGTATTTTGGATGTAGACCTAGGAGTCTGTATTTCCCAAAGATTCCTGGTGTGCAGCATGGTTTGAAAACTACTGGTCACGGTCAATAGTTTTCATGAAAATGAGAGAGAGGGTATAGTACAGAGGGAAATTGACAAAGGGAAAGAGGGAGAAGGAGTTTTGGAACCCTTTGTCCAAATATCTGAGGAAGAGGATATGTACATCCATCCACTGTAGAGTTCTGCTGACTGAACTGGAGGCAGGAGACCTTTCTTAGTTTCCAAGGTCTGAGCAAGGCAGATTCGCTCCTCGTGCGCTGGCCGGTGTAACAGCATTTCCTTCTTCCCCGACTGCTGCTCCACCTTCAGCCTCTCTCCGCTGCCTCTTCCCTGTGTATCAACACTTCATGCACTTGATCTGCACTTGCAGCCATCTCTCTTTCCTGCTTTCTGTCTGTTTTCTGCTTTGGCTCAGTGGGCTCACAAGTGAGGCTCGAATTCAGCATGACACAGGTCTGCTTCTCCAAAGTACTAGAACCTCCACTTTCCATGTGGTGGGGGAGCCCAGCCTGGTGGACATGACTGGGCACTCAAGATGGGTCTGAATTAAATTTCAGACTAATTCTGACAGAAAGTGCACTGTGTAAAACAGCACGGTGATTTCAAGAGAGCATGGACTTTAAAGGCTGGTGGATTTTCTGTAGGCTTCTTCTCAGTAAATGGCCCAGTGTCTTTCTACTTGCTAAGGACAAAATCCTTTGAGTCATCCTAATGACCTTCTGTCTTCTATACCCCACACTTAAATAGTGATATATCCAGAGTCCATTTATTCTCACCATCTTTATTGTTTTTTAGATTTTATTTTATGTTGGTGAATAGTTGATTTACAGTGTTGTGTTAGTTTCAGGTATATAGCAAAGTGATTCAGTTATACATATATATATATCTATTCTTTTTCAGATTCTTCCGTCATTTAGGTTATTACAGAGTATTGAGTAGACTTCCCGGTTCTCTGTGGTACATCCTTGTTGATTATCTATTTTATATATATAGAAGCGTGTATATGTCAATCTCAACCTCCTAATTTATCCCTCCCCCACATCTTTCCCCTTTGGAAGTCGTAAGATTGTTTTCTAAGTCTGTGAGCCTATTCTGTTTTATACATAAGTTTATTTGTATAATTTTTAAAGATTGCACATATAAGCAACATCTATGATATTGTCTTTCTCTGTCTGACTTACCCTCGCTTAGTATGATAATCTCTATGTCCATTCATGTTGCTGCAAATGGTATTATTTCATTCTTTTTATAGCTGAGTAATATTCCATCGTATATAAGTACTGCATCTTCTTTATCCATCCCTCTGTCAATGGACATTTAGGTTGCTTCCATGTCTTGGCTATTGTAAACTCACTATATCTATTCTTAACACCTGGTCCAAACCATCCTTGCTTGTCTGGATTATTGCCACAGTCTTCTAACTGGTCTCACTGCTTCTGCCCTTGTTCCTCCAGTCTTTTCTCAGCACAGCAATCATAGTGATCCTTTCAAATATCACTTAGGCTCTCCCTTCTTTGCTCAGAAGTCTTCCCTCTCAGAGTCAGAACAGAGACTTTACAGTGTCCCACAAGACACCCCATGATGTAGTTTCCCCATCTCAGTTTCTCTCTCCTCATCTCTGACTTACTTCTCCCTTGATCTCACTGCTCTAGCCATAGTTTCCTCTTGCTATTTCTCATTTGGCCAAGCAAATTCCTCTCCCTGGGTCACCTTCCTTGTTTCCTCTGCCCGAAGCATTTTTAAATGAAATATTTATATGATTCTCTCATTTTCCTTCAAGTCTACTGATTTTTTGCTTTATGTCAATCTTGGACAGCTTATATAAAAATGGAACCCTTCAATGCAGAAGACACAAGAGACCTGGGTTTGATCACTAGATTTGAAAGATCCCCTGGAGAAGGAACCCTCTCCATTGTTCTTGGCCGAGAAATATCATGGACAGAGAAGCCTGGCGTGCTGCAGTCCATGGGGTCGCAAAGAGTTGGACACAGTTGAGCAACTGAGCACTCCTGCAATTCATTTCACATTTCTGCTTTGTTTTTCTTCACAGCACATTTCATCCCCTGATGTTGTTTATTTTGTTGTATTTGTCATACAAGCTCTGTGAGGGTAGGGCCTTTGTATTTTTTTACTGCAGATCCCCAGGTCTAGAAAAGTACCCAACACATAGTAGGTGCTGAGAAAGAATTTGTTGAACAAATGTATTATTAGTAGATCTGGATTTTCAGTTTTATCACTTATTATTAGCTTTATCACTTGTTATCTGTGTGACATTCAGTGTGTTATTCTTCAGAGTCCAGATTTTCTCATTAAAAGAATGACCGTCGAACAGCATGGAGGTTAGGGGCACCAATCTTTCAGGTGGCTAAAATCTGCATATAATTTATAGTTGGCCTCCATATCAGTTGGGCTTCCCTTGTGGCTCAGCTGGTAAAGAATCCACCTGCAATGTGCGAGACCTGGATTCAATCCCTAGGTTGGGAAGATCCCCTGGAGAAGAGAAAGGCTACCCACTCCAGTACGCTGGCCTGGAGAATTCCATGGACTGTATAGTTCAGGGGGTTGCAAAGAGTCGGACATGACTGAGTGACTTTCTTTCTTTCTTTCCATATCAATTGTATCTCAGTATCCTGAACCACACAGCTGTGGACTCAACCAGCTGTGGCTGGAGTAGTCCTGTAACATTTACTATTGAAAAAATCCACTTATAAGTGGACCCTTGCAGTTCAAACCTATGTTGTTCAAAGATCAACTGTAACTTTTGTTTCATGGGGTACTTTTGCAGAATAGAACTAATGTGTAAGTTTCCAACAAAAGTGTTAGATTAGGTTTGCACTAAAAATATAATAGCTCTCATTATTGTTGCTGTTGTAGTTAGTATTTATTGAGGTTTGATTTAAAAAACTGAATTTATTCAGGCATGGATTGGATTTCAATGAAAGTGGGATCCTGGAAGTGACTGCAATCCCATAGGACAGTTTTGGTTGCTTCTATTCCACTTCTTCTAAAAGAGTGTGGGCTACCTGCTAATGGTTCTAGGGTTTTTGCTTGAAGGATCTTTGCATAAGTGAGAACTTCCATGGTGTAAATTTTCCTATTGTTATGCAAATCTTTAAAATTAAATACAACTATAGAATGGAGACTATTCAATTTTTTTCAGTTACATCGGGTTTATGAAGGTTTTTCAATTGTATAGAGTTCATTCTGTATCTTTTTATACTTAATCAATATGCAATATTTTAAATGCCTGTATCATTCATTTGTTAAGGAGATAATATCCATGGTAACCAACTCTTTTTCACGTTAGCCAAAAAAATATGGTTAGTGCTCAATTCTGTGAGAAGCAGGCATCCAGATAGTTTGCTCATTAACTAGGTTTGGTATCATTCACACACTTACACTGTTAATAATTGTTAGCCATTAATATTGTAAATTTAGTTCAAATACTGTTAATGTCTGTTCTTTCAAGACTGAATGTTAAGTTTGGAATTTAGTACAAGTATGTATAAATCATTTCAAGTGAAAAAAATGAATGCAAATCAGAGACCAGCTGGAGGGAGATTTGCATGATTGTTTAAATGTTATGACAGGACACGACACCCAGAAATTTGAATCAGAATGCTATTTCTTATACCTGCAAGGGTTGTTGAATGTCTCTTATGATGTGGCCAAGTACCAGCCTGTGTTATTAGCTGATCCTACTGATAAAAATGTGAGAGTCCACCGTCAAGTTCACTCTGTTTATATGTTTTCTCTGTAGGCTGGGTTTGAAGATTGAAATGGAATAAGCATTTTCACCATAGTAAGCAGTGCTTAGCACTCACACTGGTGTTCCTTAGAATCACTCCAGGGTTTTTCAAGAGATAAATCATGCCATTTGATTATTGGAAATCATTTGTCCACTCAGCACCCTAATTCAGAATGCCCTCTGTGTACTGCACAGCCACACTTAAGACAGAAGAAAAGAGTAACAATAATGCCATTTTTTGCCAGTGAGTCTGGACATTGTCTTTTCTATAGCATGGCTGATTGGGTCTTGCTGCAGATCATTTCTCATAAATGTGTTACATCCTTTACTGATATTCATAAAATCTCAAAATGATGACTTCATAGGAGATTCTTTTTTGAAGCGTGATTATCTATCTGCTTTTAGTTTACTCTGTTGCACTGGGAGTGTGTGTGTGTGTGTGTATGTGTAACATCCTCTAGCCTTTTTAGCAATGATTCTCATTTTAATTATTCTAATGAATTGCTGATTAAAATAAATGTCGATGGTCATGTTTATTTTTAAACATTGAAGATGATTCTGCTTTAAAAAGATAGCTGGACAAGTATTTCTTAAAATCAATAAGTAAGGTTATTTCTCCACATAAACAAAGTAATTTTTAGAAACAGAACACTTTATATATTGCTTGATGCTTCTGTCTGGTATGGTAGTTGAAGAGCATAAAGTTATAACAGAGATTTTCATTTTAATGGGAGAGTTGTAATACCCTCATAATTTTTTTTTACTTCTCATTAGTTTTTACAACCTATGAATTACCTAAAACAACTTCAGTCATTTGAATTTTGACTTGCCACTTATTTTCCTGTGAGCGAAACTGTCATTTGAGAAATAGAGCCTATATTTATGGCATTGGTGTCTAAGGCTATACGTGAGGAATATTACAGAGTTTGCAGATGCTGGCATGTGTTCTAATGCTGTCTATTTGGGGCTCTGTTCAATATAGGATTATGGAGAAGAATAGAAAAGAATGACAATGAAGTAGTAGTTACTGTCAGTCTTTTGGTGATATAATGAGAATTTAGGAGGCTTTTCTATACACCAGTTTAGCTCTACTATTTTAGACTTGTCTGGAGGACATTTTGTATGATTTACTATAAGGTTATTTCTTCAGTTCATTTATTCATTGATATATTATTACATTATTATTTACATATAAAAAAGGTCAGCACAAGACTTCCAGCCTTAGTGTCCTTTTTGTCGTTGCTGTTGTCTACAGTGCATTTCAATAATGGCCTTTTTAGGCGAGTGGAGTAACTCTATGTACATATATACCTCATATATGTTATTGAATATGTATCATATATATGTTTTGGAAGGGTGGAGACAAGTGATGTTTATATGTGCACATACATATTATTGATTGTGTTGTATATGTTACTGAAACCTCAGCTCATTGTCATATACTACATGTACATTGAGACACGGTCCAGTGTATGCATCCATATAAAATCATAACTGGGGATGTCATTTAGTGTTTAGTTTCTCTTGTTTCTCAGTGCCACTTCTCCTCTCCTTCTTTACTCTGAGTCTATCCAAGTAACCCATTTTAATAACTACTTTTATAATCCTTCATCATTTTCTTCCTTTAGCTCGTTTCCAATCGTTAACTGTGTTATATGATCATCCTTATGTGAGCAAAATACATCTCCATGGAAGCATTTCTCTGAGAAAGCTGTTTCTGCTTCATTATAGATAAGCTAGCTTATCCGGGTCACAAAGTTCAGAGAGTTCTAGCTTTTCCCAGGTTTGCCCAGGACTAAAACTCGGAATACAAAATTGACCATTGACACTTTGAGCAAGGTCACATGGAGCAAACCAACTAATGAGACCCATCAGTGGGAGGTGATGCTGTTTGGGCTTGGGCTGGAAATCATGCTCACTCTAGGGAGGTCATTGTGACTGATCAGAGGATGCTCTGTCACACACGATGCATTGTGTTGGCTGGGGTGGGGTCTCCTTTAGACCTGTTTATCCATGAGGGAGAGTTCTTATGTATCCAACTGTCTTACTTTGAGTTAAAAGCTTTGATGGTGAGGTTTTGCTCCATTTTTCTTCCCACATTTTCCAGCTGAGCACAGCCATGCTCTTGTCCCTGATGAGGAATGATAATGACAATGATCCTGAGAGTGATCTAAGAGCAACAGGGACCACTTCCTGAACACTAGGTACTCTCCCCTGCACTAACCTCTTTAAGCAGCCTGTCTCTTAACCCTTGTCACAACCCACAGCCCCATGAGCTATGGATAACCATATCTCCACTTTACAAGTGGGGAAATAGGACCAGAGAGGTAAAGTCACTTGCAGGTGGTCACCAGGCTAGTGAGGGGTGGAGCTGAGACTTGCATCTAGGGCTTCAGTTCTTCCAAACCCAAGCCGATGTCATTCTGTGCTTCTGCTTCTCTTGATGCCTGACTTTGAGTTCAGTTCAAAAGCTACTCACTGTGCCCTTCCTGTGGGTCTACAGGGATTGTTGCCAGCACTGCAGAATCAGCGATGACCAAGACATGGGCTTTGCATGGAGAAACTTACAGACAAATAGAGGAGGTAGACATGTAAATAATTTTACTGTAACGTAACTGTGTAGTACTAGGATGTAAGCTCCAGGAGAAGAGGGCTTTTCTTTTGTCTGTTTTATTCCAAAGCACTTAAAATAGCACTTGGAACACAGTAGGGACTCAAATGCATGTATGGACATATCATGGAGGGAGACGCTTTTTGCCTTGTCTGTGGTTTTCATCTGTGCTCTCACTCTGAACCCTACTCCTGACCCCTGATCCCTGGATAGCCTCGCCCACCAGCTTCTGGCACACTCTACTGCCCTTCCATTGCACAAATGCTTTATGGAACACATGCAGTGTTCCCGGTATGGCTTTGGCATTAGGGACATAAAGATGGACAGGCCAGGCACAGGTTCTGTCCTCATGGAGGAATACTCATACTCAGACAATCCGAATTCATCTCAGCTCCTCCCTCACACATGAGCCTCTGCCACCCGCCCCCCACCCCCAACTGTCTCTTATACACATCTAGATGTGTATAAGAGACAGACCCCACCCCATCGCTGTGTTTTAGCAGGATTGATTCTCATGGCAGAGAAGACCTACATACCACAAGTCTGACTTGATCAGATGCTGTACCCAATAATTTTCTCTGTAAAGACCTCCTGCCACAGATTCGCACATGAAGTCTACTTCTTTATTCATATCTCATTATCCACGGAGGAAAGAAGTAGATCAAAATGTTAACAGGTATGAGTCGCCTACCATGTGCCAGGCAGTATTCTGGGCATTTCCTCCTTCATTTAATTTACAAAGTCACCCTGAGAATAAAGTAATATTTTCTCTGTTTTTCCAGATAAGGCCCAGTGAGGTCAGTAGGGTGTCCAGACTCAGAGGAGCAAAGGAGTGATCAAGTGGGGATGAGGAACGAAGCTCAGTCTCCCTGCCAACCTGCTTGTCTGGGACCGTGGTGTATTCCCAAGGCCATGAGAAAGGATCCAAGAGGGCTGGAGAGTGAGCGGCCCTGTGGTGCCTACTTATACCAGTGCCCTGAAAATTGTACCTGTAGCTCATTGCTGCCATTGTCTGTTTTCTGTAGCCTCATGGCGGGTATTTCTCATGTTCCTCTATAGATTAATGAGCTTGTATATGGTACTTCCATTCTACGGCAGTCTTTAAGAGTTCCCCGAAGATTCACATAGAGATCACAATTATTTAGGTTCTAAATTACCCTTGTCCAGTTTCAAGCAGATGAGCAGTATTTTCACCCTCTCAACAATGATTCCTAAGGCTTATTGCTGCAATAATATCACATTTAGTTTCCAAGGAAACTGCATATCCATTCCTCCTCTCCATCCCTTCCCTCCCACTTTCTCAAGCCTGAATTTTTTTTTATTTTAAACTCAAAATGTGCCATTGTAACCTCCTGCTATTGTTAAAGTTTTGGTTCTGGCGCCAGTTCCTAAGAAATTACAGTTTTATTTCTGATCTTCTTAATGTTTTGGATGCATCTCTGCAGAATAGCCATGCATTCTAAATGGCACTGAAACAAATTACTGCCTTCATTATGGCTTACAATAGATGAATGCATCTCACTTCAGAGTCACAGCTTCTTTAGCCAAAATACCCTGGTTGTTTAACATACTGTAGTTCTATAATTGCTTACTTGATATTCCATTGTGAGGCTTGGAAATAAAAGAAAGGTTAGGCTATGATATATATTTTACCCTCAGTGCATATCTATGATATATTCTGGTTAACTGACTGTATATATTCAATAAATTTTCAACCTCCAGATGAATTAATTACTGCATCTAGGCATCACTTTTTCATCGATTATGCTAGTAGTGAATAAAAAATATACGTGGACATTCCATAAACCACTGGATATGTTACTATGAAAGGCAAAGAAGTGTGCCTTACTTTGTAATCCTATGGGAAGGCAGAGGGTAGCCACACAGTGCCATAGGATGCAGGCATGCAGATCCACTGCTTAGGCATTTGAGCTACGTTGATTGAAATATTTCTCTCCTGTCTCTTCAGTTTCCCTACCCTATCCTATGCTGCACACATACACACACTCATCTCCTTGTAGAAAACAGCAGAGAACAGCCCTGTGTTTACAGAGACCCACTTGTGGCTGTGTGTACATGTGTATAGCAGCTAATGTCCATTCCCAGGGTCCATCCTGGGGATTGCATTAAGCCTTCATGCTTTCCTGAATTCTCTGAGTTTTTCATATAGAGACCTACAGCTTTGGAGTTTTCATCTGTTTTTTTCTTAAAATTGCTCTGAGACTTAGCTCTTGGAGAATTTGGAATTTGGGATCTGATCTGTCTTCAAATAAATGAGTGGTAATTAACAGCCTATGAGTGGATAATCGTGGAATCGGTAATTGTATGTATTTTGTAGGTAAGGGCAAATGTGACTATTGCAGTACTTTGGGGATTTGGAAGGAATTAGTTTATATAGGGTTAGATTGTGAAGTCAGCTAAGGGATTGTTGTACGTGGAAAATGGATCTTCCATTTATCTAGTCTTTTAAGCACTTGGAACTGCCTGGGGTTCTTACCAGGTACTAGCTTCTGGTAGGGAGTAGGTCCAGACCAGTCTCTCCAGAAGAGTTGGGTGGGGCCAAGAGGATGTAAGCCTCAAAGGATAATGGGAAAGGGAATTTCTTTAAGGGATTCTGGCTTTGCCAGGCTCTATGATCTGATAGAAGAATTTGTTCTTCTACTGGAAGAATGTACTTTGTGTGCCCACCTTCATACAGGTAAGTTCTTAAATTATTTTCTTACAGTAAAGCAGCTTTTTTTTTTTTTGCCTCTGTCTGTCACAATAACCCCTGTGTTGAGTCTATAATGTCCAGAAACCCAGAGATCAACCATGGGTGCATAGGACCTCTCTGGCTCTTTTGTGTCCATTTCTGTATGCAATCACCCTGGACTTCTTGGTGTCCCCCTTTTCTTCTGAGCTGAAGTCTACAGGTCAGTACACAATGGAGTGAAACATGGACAGACTCAATTCACTTTGGTCATTGTGATTAGTGAGTTTAGAATTTTCAAATCTGTGGTGAATACACTTTATGATGAACAGTGACTAGAACAATTAATCAGAAATCAGATTTCTGCAAAGAGTAAAACCACTACCTACAAAAATTAGTCTAGCATTGGAAATGCCCTAATTTTAAATGGAAATGCTGGCCTAATTTGCAATTAGATTTGTCCTGTCACCCCATGTGGAAGTGGAGAGAGAAAGGCTCTTGGGGGAAGTAAGCAGCACAAACGGAGAGTTACAGGACAGGAACAGGAAGAGGACAGGGCCAGCTAGAGCTGGTAAAGGGTCTTCTGGTCCAGGCTAAGGAGTTGTACCATCACCTTGGAGGCTTGAAGGGATCCTTGAGGGCTGTCAGGTGGGGGCTGACATTGCAAGAACCTGCCATGCCTGGCTGGAAGCATGAGTATCTAACTCATTAGATTACAGAATGTGAATTCTGAGAGTTCTGTTGTAGCATAGAAAGGAAAATTTATCTGATAGATGCTCTTTTCTTATGGGAACCTTCTGACTTTGGGATAAAGCTTAATAGTCCTTGCTTTAAGACAACTTGTATCTAATTGGTAATTAATGCAACAAAAGTATTGTAGTTGCTCATGATATTCTCCGGTAGAGTTGTTTCTGCTTGTTTGTCCAGGAGTGTTCTGTGGTAATGATAAGACCCAAGGAGTAGGCTGCAGTCCATGGGGTCGCTAAGAGTCAGATACGACTGAGCGACTTCACTTTCACTTTTCACTTTCATGCATTGGAGAAGGAAATGGCAACCCCCTCCAGTGTTCTCTCCTGGAGAATCCCAGGGACGGGGTAGCCTGGTGGGCTGCCATCTATGGGGTCGCACAGAGTCGGTCATGACTGAAGTGACTTAGCAGCAGCAGCAAGGATTATATTGTCTGTGTCTGTGCTAATAGATTATAGCATGAGAATCTGGATAAAAGACAGGAAGGAAAAATTTTTGGGAAGCAGTAGCACCTTTCTACAAGGAAGTTCACTTCAGTTCAGTTGCTCAGTCGTGTCTGACTCTTTGAGACCCCATGGACTGTAGCATGGCAGTCTTCCCTGTCCATCACCGACTCCCAGAGCTTGCTCACTCATGTACATCAAGTCGGTGATACCATCCAACCATCTCATCCTCTGTCGTCCCCTTCCCCTCCCGCCTTCAATCTTTCCCAGCATTAGGGTCTTTTCCAAGGAGTCAGTTCTTCACATCAAGTGGCAAAGTATTGGAGCTTCAGCTTCAGCATCAGTCCTGAATTGAATATTCAGGACTGATTCTTCAGGACTGATTTCCTTTAGGATTGACTGATTGGATCTCCTTGCAAGGGCCTCTAATGAGTCTTCTCCAACACTACAGTTCAAAAGCATTAATTCTTCAGCTCTCAATTTTTTTTATAGCCCAACTCTCACATCCATACATAACTACTGGAAAAACCATAGCTTTGACCATACAGACCTTTGTTGGCAAAGTAATGTTTCTGCTTTTTAATATGCTGCCTAGGTTGGTCATAGTGTTTCTTCCAAGGAGCAAGCATCTTAATTTCATGGCTGCAGTCATCATCTACAGGGATTTTGGAGCCCAAAAAAGTAAAGTCTGTCACTGTTTCCATTGTTTCCCCATCTATTTGCCAAGAAGTGATGGGACCAGATGCCATTATCTTCGTTTTCTGAATGTTGAGTTTTAAGCCAGCTTTTTCACTCTCCCCTTTAACTTTCATCAAGAAGTTCTTTAGTTCCTCTTCGCTTTCTGCCATAACGGTGGTGTCATCTGCAGATCTGGGGTTATTGATAATTCTCCTTGCAACCTTGATTCCAGCTTGTGCTTCATCCAGCCCGGCATTTCTCATGATATGCTCTGCATATAAGTTAAATAAGCACGGTGACAATATACAGCCCTGATATACTCCTTCCCCAATTTTGAACTAGTCCGTTGTTACATGTCTGGTTCTAACTGTTGCTTCTCGACCTGCATACATATTTCTCAGGAGGTAGGTAAGGTGGTCTGGTAGTTCCATCTCTTTAAGAATTTTCCATAGTTTGCTGTAATCCATACAGTCAAAGCATTAGCATAGTCAATGAAGCAGAAGTAGATGTTTTTCTGAAATTCTCTTGCCTTTACTATGATCCATTGGATGTTGGAAATTTGATCTCTGGTTCCTCTGCCTTTTCTAAATCCATATTGAACATCTAGAAGTTCTTGGTTCATGTACTGTTGAAGCCTCACTTGGAGAATATTGAGCATTACTTTGCTAGCATGTGAGATGAGTACAATTGTGCAGTACTTTCAGCATTCTTTGGCATTGCCTTTCTTTGGGATTGGAATGAAAACTGACCTTTTCCAAGCCTGTGGCCACTGCTGAGTTTTCCAAATTTGCTGACATATTGAGTGCAGCGCTTTCATAGCATCATCTTTTAGGATTTGAAATAGCTCAGCTGGAATTCCATCACCTCCACTAGCTTTGTTCGTAGTGATGCTTCCTAAGGCCTGCTTGACTCCGCACTCCAGGATGTCTGACTCTAGGTGAGTGATCATACCTTGTGGTTATCTGGGCCATTAAGTTTTTTTTTTGTATAGTTCTTCTGTGTATTCTTGCCACCTCTTCTTAATATTTTCTGCTTCTGTTAGGTCCATACCATTTCTGTCTTTATTGAGCCTATCTTTGTGTGAAATGTTCCCTTGGTATCTCAGATTTTCTTGAAGAGATCTCTAGTCTTACCTATTCTATTGTTTTCCTTTATTTCTTTGCATTGATCACTTAGAAAGGCTAACTTATCTCTCTTTCCTATTCACTGGGACTCTGCATTCAGATGGATATATCTTTCCTTTTCTCCTTTGCCTTTCACTTCTCTTCTTTCCTCAGCTATTTATAAGGCCTCCTCAGACAACCATTTTGCCTTTTTGCATTTTTTTCTTGGGGATTATTTTGATCACGGCCTCCTGTACAGTGTCATGAACTTCCATCCATAGTTCTTCAGGCTCTCTGTCTATCAGATCTAATCCCTTGGATTTAATTTCCAGGGAAAGTGAATCCCTGTTGAGGCATGGCCAGTTGAGGAAGAATGTTGTCACCTTAAAGAAAAGAACACAGTGAAATAAACTTTCAGCCTGGTCACTTCTTGCTGCTCAGAAATGGTTGCTATTTCCTTCTTTGCAAGCTTTGGGACATATGACCAACTGTTGGAAGGGTTTAGCTTACCTTATATTGAAAAATAAAGCAAGCCAAGCAAACAAAACAGCATCCCCTCCACTCCCACTGGTATATACAAATTAGGTTATTTGGTGAGGTAATTAAAAAAAAAATCAGCTTGATGTACAGAAGTCGTTCTTGCTTCTGGTTCACAAGGGCTTCTGGAATTTAACCCACTCTGGCTGATCAGATATGTAAAATAATGTTTCCATCACTTGCTGAAGAACTTTATTTGCTATTCAGAATATTTGTAATACACAGAGTTCACCTCTTCTTGAGATAAAGGTTGCTGGTAATCCAGTCTAAACCCTGGCATTGACATGCTATTTGCCATTGTCCTTATACATATATATGTATTGTGTATGTGTGTGTTTGTGTATTAGTGTTTGTGTTAGTCGTGTCTGACTCTTTTATGACCCCATGTACTGCAGCCTGCCAGGCTCCTCTCTCCATGGGGATTCTGGGCAAAGATTCAGGTAAAAAGTCAACCTGCAATGCAGGAGACCTGGGTCTGATCCCTGGGTTGGGAAGATCTCCTGTAGGAAGACATGGCAACCCACTCCAGTATTCTTCCCTGGGGAATACCCATGGATAGAGAAGCCTGGTGGGCAGCAGTCCACGGGGTTGCAAAGAGTTGGACATGACTGAGTGGCTAAGTACACACACACATATTGCACTATATTTATTTGAGGCCCTCAGGAGAAAAATGCTCTATTCAAAGGACATGTGAATAGAATCAGGCAGTTTTCAATCCCCAGAATCCCATGAAAAAAAAAGGATGTTGGTTCCAGTAGCATACCTAGCAGCAGTGAAACTGGAGTGTAGAAACTTCTTGAGTCTGTCCTACTGACCAGAAGCATCAGCATCACCTGGGAACTTGTGAAGAATTTAGAATCTCTGGTGCTTCTGCAGTCTTACTCCTCAGTTGATTGCATATTAAAGTTTGAGAGCACCTGGTGTGGACTACTCTTTCAGGAAGGCTGATTGTGCAGAAAGTAGAATAGATGTGGAGGAAGAAGGTTCTAGCTAGAGGTGGAGCATAGTCTCATGGCATTTTTGAAAATTTGGACAAACCTTGAGTATGGATGTCCTTGTACAAAAGGAGTTGTCTGGGAATGAGAGTTTTAAGTGAAAGGAGAGAAGTGGCTGAGGTTCTTGAGGAGTTGGAGGAACAGAGACTCTGATGTCCAGGTTGGGAGTTAGGTTGACCTGGGTGACTGACACTTGTTCTTTTTAGATGGGAGGGAGAGAGGAAAGGGTGGAGGTACATATGAATTAGCTTCTATGTTGAGGAAGAATTAAAGAAGGAAGTTGGAAAGTTGAAAATAACAAAAAGTGACAACTTGCTTTCATTGACAGTGGAGATGAAGTCATTTTCTGAGAGGGCAGGCATGGTCATGAGACTTAAGGAAGTCCCAGGGACACTTGAAAAATCCACTGTGGGGGGGGGGGGGGGCGGAAACGGAGATTAAGGAGGAAATAGCGTACTTTGGCCATTGCTCTGACAATTTAAAACACCTTCCAGATGTCTGTAATAGAACAGTTATTCTAGATCTAAATATATTAAATTCCAGCACTAAACATCATACGAGCTTCCCTGGTGGCTCAGTGGATAAGAATCTGCCTGCCAAGCAGGAGACACGGGTTTGATCCCTGGGTCAGGAAGATCCCTGGAGAAGGAGATAGCAACCCACTCCTGTGTTCTTGCCTGGGAAATCCCCTGAGAGAAGCCTAGCAGGCTACAATCCATGTGGTCACGAAAGAGTTGGAGACTACTTAGCGACTAAACAACAACAAACATCATACAGATCTTCCTCAACTTAGGGTGGTTAAGTGTGATGTCACTTCAGTCATGTCTGACTCCTTGTGACCCCATGGACTGTAGCCTGCCAGGCTCCTGAATCCATGGGACTTTCCAGGCAAGAATACTGGAGTGGGTTGCCATGTCCTCCTATAGGGGATCTTCTATAGGGTTGCCATTTCCTACTCCAGGGGATCTTTGAACCCAGGGATCAAACCTGCATCTGTCTCATTATTGACAGGTGGGTTCTTTACCACTAGTGCCACCTGGGAAGCCCTAAGGTGGTTACAGCCCCCATAAATCCACCATAAGAGAAAATGCATGTTGAAAATGCATTTAATATACATAATCTACTGAATATTAGCCTAGCCTACCTTACACATGCTCAGAACACTCACATTAGCCTAGGGTTGGGCAAAATGATATCTCACAAAGTCTATTTTACAGCAAAGTGTTGAATATCTGTCGCTCACCCTCATGATTGCATGGCTGAGTGAAAGCTGCTGCTTCCGCCTAGCATCATAAAATAACATTGTACTGCCTATCACTAGCTGGGAAAAAAAACAAAATCCACAACTTGAAGTAGAGTTTATATTGAATGTGTATCCCTTTGAAACTATTGTAAAGTTGAGAAATCATTAAATCCAAGCATCGTAAGTTAGGAATTGTGTGTATACTTAATATGCTGCTGCTGCTAAGTCACTTCAGTCGTGTCTGATTCTGTGTGACCCCATAGACGGCAGCCCACCAGGCTCCCTCGTCCCTGGGATTCTCCAGGCAAGAACACTGGAGTGGGTTGCCATTTCCTTTTCCAATGCATGAAAGTGAAAAATGAAAGTAAAGTCACTCAGTCATGTCCGACTCTTCGCGACCCCATGGACTGTAGCCCACCAGGCTCCTCCGACCAAGGGATTTTCCAGGCAAGAGTACTGGAGTGGGGTGCCATCGCCTTCTCCAGTATACTTAATATAGTATTGGTCTAAGATGTAGTCCTGTGTTGACTGTATTAATACTTCTCTAAAGTCAGAGCATCTTTACACATGATCTGATTTTCCTCAAAGGCCATTATCCTCATATGAAAGATGGAGATTCTTGGGCAAAGATAGAAGACAAGTTTTTTCCATAGTCACAAAGTGGGGTTGGTACCAGAATCTATGGGCTCCTAGCTTGAAGCTCCTTCCATGAGGCTGTTTACAGTTCATGATTTATCAAAAGCCTGCACTCTATTTGAGCCGGAAAAAGAGTTTTTGAAGGGTTCTGCTCTCACAGAACATCTGTGGGAATACTGAAGGAAAAGTTAAATTGAGACACACTTTAATATTAATATTTTATTATCTTGACACAGCCTCAGAGGTCTCTTCTGCCAACAGGAAGTCATAGCTGTTTTTCATTCTCCTGTTGTCTGCTTGTTGCTGGGGCCTTTATTTTGATCAGAAGATGTTTTGTTTCTGAGGCCAGGTAGCTAAAATAGACTGGCTTAACAGGAATATTCATGGCTATGTACTTAGCACGATGGATCATTTTTCAAATCTTTTCACTGCTTTTGCTCTTTGATCAGGAAAAATCACTTAACAGTGAGACTGGAATCTCCTTTCATAGACTCCCATGTGTCCTTGTTTTCACCTGCTGGTCTTTGCTACTCTGAAGAGTTTGACCTTATGAATTAAATTCTTTCTGATTGTAACATTAGTCAGGTGAATTGAGTAACTGGGGACTTTTGTTTATTGATCCTTTCATCTCCTCTGTTTTTGCCTGTAAAGGTCATTTTTCAATTTCCCCAGAAGGTAATTCTATTTCTACTAGTAATTCTCAATGAACAGTAAGCTTAGGATATTAAAATAAAAACCAGAATAAACATTTAAGTTTAGAAGTGTCATAAAAAAAATCCTAGAAACAAGCATTTGTGCTTCTGAATGTAGCTTAAATTAGATAGAAAAAACTCTAATAATCAAGGTAAATTCTTCCATGCTGTGCAAGGTCCACAGAGGCCCCTTCTCTTTAGGAATCTAGACTTGAAGACTTCTCTTCATCCTTCAGTGAAATCATAAATGTAATTTTCTAAAAGATTACAGAAAATAAACCAAACTGATCACATGGATCACAGACTTGTCTAACTCAATGAAACTGTGAGCCATGCCATGTAGGGCCACCCAAGATGGATGGGTCACAGTGGGGAGTTCTGACAAAACGTGGTCTATGGAAAAGGGAATGGCAAACCACTTCAGTATTCTTGCCTTGAGAACCCCATGAACAGTCTGAGAAGGCAAAAAAAGATATGAGACTGGAACAGGAACTCCCACGTGGGTAGGTGCCCAATATGCTACTGGAGAAGAGTGGAAAAATAGCTCCAGAAAGAATGAAGAGGCTGAACCCAAGCAAAAATAACACCCAGTTGTGGATGTGACTTATGATCGAAGTAAAGTTTGATGCTGTAAAGAACAATATTGCATAGGAGGGGGAATGTTAGGTCCATGAATCAAGGCAAATTGGAAGTGATCAAACAGGAGATGGCAAGAGTGAACATCGACATTTTAGGAATCAGTGAACTAAAATGGACCAGAATGGGCAAATTTAATTCAGACGACCGTTATATCTCCTACTATGGGCAGGAATCCCTTAGAAGAAATGGAGTAGCCATGATAGTCAACAAGAGAGTTTGAAATGCAGTACTTGAGTGCAGTCTCAAAAATGACAGAATGATCTATGTTCATTTCCAAGGCAAACCATTCGATAGCACAGTAATCCAAGTCTATGCCCCAACCACTAATGCTGAAGAAACTGAACAGTTCTATGAAGACCTACAAGACCTTCTATAACTAGCACCAAAACAAGATGTCCTTTTCATCATAAGGGAGTGGAATACAAAAGCTGGAAGTCAAGAGATACCTGGAGCAATAAGCAAGTTTGGTTTTAAAGTACAAAATGAAACATGGCAAAGGCTAACAGAGTTTTGCCAAGAGAATGCACTGGTCATAGCAAACACCCTTTTCCAACAGCACAAGATGACTCTACACATGGAAATCACCACATGGTTAATGCAGAAGTCAGAATGATTATATTCTTTGCAGCCAGAGGTGGAGAAGCTCTATACAGTCAGCAAAAACAAGACCAGGAGCTGACTGTGGCTCAGATCATGAACTCTTTATTGCCAAATTCAGACTTCAATTGAAGAAAGTAGGGAAAACCACTATACCATTCAGTTCAGTTCAGTTCAGTCGCTCAGTTGTGTCTGACTCTTTGCGACTCCGTGAATCGCAGCACACCAGGCCTCCCTGTCCATCACTGGACCTAAATCAAACCCCTTATGATTATACAGTGGAAGTGACAATAGATTCAAGGGATTAGATCTGATAGACAGAGTGCCTGAAGAACTATGGATGGAGGTTCATGACACTGTACAGGAGACCATGATCAAAACCATCCTCAAGAAAAAGTAATGCAAAAAGGCAAAATGGCTGTCTGAGGAGGCCTTACAAAGAGCTGAGAAAAAAAGAGGCAAAAGGCAGAGGAGAAAAGAAAAGATATACCCATTTGAATGCAGATGTGAAAGTCACTCAGTTGTGTCTGACTTTTGCGACTATATAGTCCATGGAACTCTCCGGGCCAGAATACCAGAGTGGGTAGCCTTTCCTTTCTCCAGAGGATCTTCCCAACCCAAGGATAGAATCCAGGTCTCCTGTATTGCAGGTGGATTTTAAATCACAAAGGAAGCCTATCTGAATGCAGAGTTCCAAAGAATAGCAGAGAGATATGAAAGCCTTCCTCAGGGATCAATGCAAAGAAACAGAGGAAAACAACAGAATGGGAAAGACTAGAGATCTCTTCAAGAAAATTAGAGACACCAAGGGAACATTTCATGCAAAGATGGGCTCGATAAAGGACAGAAATGGTCTGGACCCAACAAAAGCAGAAGATATTAAGCAGAGGTGGCAAGAATACACAGAAGAACTATACAAAAAAGATCTTCATGACCCTGATAATCACAGTGGTGTGATCACTCACCTAGAGCCAGACATCCTGGAATATGAAGCAAAGTGGGCCTTAGAAAGCATCACTACGAGTAAAGCTAGTGGAGGTGATGGAATTCCAGTGGAGCTATTTCAAATCCTGAAAGATGATGCTGTGAAAGTGTTGCACTCAATATGCCAGCAAATTTGGAAAACTCAGCAGTGGCCACAGGACTGGAAAAGGTCAGTTTTCATTCCAATCCCAATGAAAGGCAATGCCAAATAATGCTCAAACTACCACACAATTGCACTCATCTCACACGCTAGTAAAGTAATGCTCAAAATTCTCCAAGCCAGGCTTCAGCAATA